>CM046365.1:76714-105675 GCA_025413025.1 Ficus hispida
TTAACCAACTTGGGTTGCGGATTTGTTGGCCAAAAATCCTCCCAGCTTGTTGGACTCGAGCCTATATAATAAGGGCTCCTCAAGAGGACGAAAAATAGTTTTTCCATTGATTTTTAGCTGAGTTTTTAGTATTGTTTTATTTTTCATCTCATATTTTCTTGTTAGACTTTGTGAGATGAATTGCAAACTAGGCTAGAGTTCTTTGGTGAGGCTAGAGATGATCCTAGATGTGTAGTGAATTTATTTGGGTTTTGATTCTCCAATGGTTTCTAAAGTTGATACATTAGAGTGAATAATTTCTCTTTTATCCTATTTCTTTCTCATATCAATATATTTTATTGTCAGTTTTATATTAAATCTAGTCAAGCTCTTTTATGTGAATTGTGCATGATAAAATATATTGATAGCATTATTTTATAAGTAGTCTTTTACTGCAATATTGCTTATTGTATATTGTCGCTTTTGGATTTCTTTATAAGATAATTTTTATTAGTTCTTCACATAAGAATTTTATTCACTCAAATAAATTTTAATCCATAAGTTTTTCAAATCTTTATTTTCCGATTGATTGTTTGGGATGTGAAACTTTCAATTGAGTTATTTTATGAATCAAAATCCAATAGGTACATGAAACATATAGGGATTCTCGATGCTTTACCACCTTTTTAATTATTGAATTTTCTTCATTTCTAAATTACGGTATTTTAAAAATTGTTTTTAAAAATCACAAAAATATTTCTTTTCCTTCTTTCTTTGATTACTTTTTCTTCTAACGCTTTTGTTCCGCTAATCTTTTCTTGTTGTTTTTATCACCTTCCTCGTGGGATCGACCGTCCTAATTGTGCTACAATCGACCGCTTGTTTTTGTACACATTTGGGCGTAATCAAATTTTGGCGCCGTTGCCGGGGAGGTGTCAAGAAGCAAGATTGATCAGTAGATATTTTGCCAAGAGGTAAGTAATTTTATTTTCTTTATTATTTTATATTTAAAAAAAATATATATATATATTTTTTTTCTTTCAAAAAAAAAATAAAGCTTACCGTTAGTGTTTTCATGAGTTTTTATTCTTTTTACGTATAAAAAAAATAAAAAAAAACTATATTAAATCAATAAAATAAAAAAATAAAAATAAAAACTGTTCACTGTTTTTATCATTTACGTAAGAGTTATATTTTCACGTTTATTACTATATTATTATTATTATTATTATTATTATTATTTTTTAATTATTTTTTTCTTCGCACGTTATTAGTTTTTTGTAGTATTGTTGCTTTATTTCCATTTGTCAGTCTTTTTTTATTTTCGTTTAATAAATTTTCTTATGGTGTCTTTTTCTTTTATTTTGTTATTATTAATTAGTTATTATTTTTAGTATTTAACTTAGGATTATATCTAACATCTAACTATCATAAAATACACCATAAAATTTAATAAATTTTTGCAGCAATTGTGTGGAAAGTTTGAAAGTACGAACTAAGGAAGTTCTGTCTAGGAGGTTGGTTTTAAGGAGGCCTCGCCCCACCAATCTTTCCTGGGAGCATTCTTAGGGATTGCGATTCACGGTTTTACACTATTGTTGTTTTTATAAAAGCTCTTTTTAAAAAAAAAAAAAAATTTAAAAAATAAAAAAATTTAAAAAATAAAAAAAAAAAATAACCATAAAAATTTAAACGCTCAAGGTGAATGAATCGTTGTAAGAACGAACTAGGAGATTCGCAAGAAGACCTGAAAACCCCTAGCGAAGTTTCTTCTTCTACGTCTAGCCTTCCTCCATCTCCAAACGCTTTAGCAATTCCAAATCCATTTGCGATGGCTCAAACGAGGAGGTCCAGCAAAAGACGTTGAACGACTACCTTCACCCTACGGTACGGCCACACCATCGTGCATAATATTTCCACCTCATTTGCGAATTTGGATTTTCAAGCCGGGTATGATTCAACTTTTGCCGACATTTCACGGGTTAGAAAGCGAAAATCCGTACGTGCATGTTCGGGAGTTTGATGAGGTGGTGGCCACTTTCCACAACCGAGCCGAGGCTGCAGATTCTGTGCGATTAAAATTTTTTCCATTTCTCTGAAAGACAAAGCCCAAAAGCTGGTTGTATTCTTTGCGACCTAGGTCTATTGGAACATGGGAAGAGATGACAACTGTATTTTTCAACAATATTTCCCACACCATAAGACTAATGGTCTTAAACGACAGATCTCGACCTTTACTCAGAAGGACAATGAAACTCTCTATCAAGTCTGGAGCGGTTTAAAGATTTGTTGAATCATGTCCCCACCATGGTTACGAGAGTTGGCGCCTCGTCAGCTATTTCTACGAAGGACTCACAATCCGGAGCGTCAATTTGTGGAGATGATGTGCAATGGTGAGTTTCTCCAGAAGGACCCGAAGAGGCTTTCGAGTACCTTAACGAGCTAGCCGAGAAAGCCCATACATGGACTGGACCAAGTGCTACTGACAGCACTAGTCGTTCTCGACCTGCTGGAGTCTACCAACTAAGGGAAGAGGATAACCTCAAGGCCCAAATCGAGTCTTTGACACGACAGATTGAGACCCTCAAAACCAAGGAAGGTAGAGGAATCCACATGGTCGCAAGGGCAGAATCGCAAGAACCCTGCTTCGTTTGTGGAGGGTTGGAACATTTAGCTAAGGATTGCCTTGTTTATAGTGAAATGAGAGGGAGTTACGAAGAGCAATGTAATGCCTTAGGGGCATACAACAAGCCTTTCTCTAACACGTACAGTCCTGGCTGGAGGAACCATCCAAACTTCAGCTGGAGAGATTCCAATCAAACACAACCACCAAAGGCGAATTCTGCACCTCAATATCCTGCACAACCGCCGAGGAGTTCTCTCGAGAATACCTTGCAATCTTTCATGGAGGCACAGACTAGGATGAACCAAAAGTTCGAATCATTTTTCACGCAAATGGTGGAAGAAAGTAAAGAGATGAAGAGCCAAATCACAAGGCTAAATGGTGCCCTGACTGTTCAAGAACGAGGCAAGTTTCCTTCGCAAGCTCAATCCAATCTCACGGGGCAACACATGGCACAAACCTCCAACTCTGCAGGTCAAAACATCAAGGAGGTCAATGCCATCACCACTCGTAGTGGCAAGATTTCAAATGAACCATCAAGAACTACTGTCACTTCAAGTAGTCAAGAAGTCGACCCCAAGATAGCTGAGTCAATTGAACTTCCAGTAAAAGTGCCTTTCCCCCAAGCTCTGCGATCTGCTAAGAAAGTTCTGGATAGTCAAAGTGAGATCCTAGAGCATTTGACTCAAGTGAAGATTAATCTTCCTTTGCTTCATGTGATCAAGCAAGTGCCGGCTTATGCCAAAGTCATTAAGGATCTATGCACCGCCAAAAGGAAGCACCACGTTAAGAAGACCGCCTTCTTGACGGAACAAGTGAGTGCGGTGATCGAGCAGAAGGCGCCGCCTAAGTACAAAGATCCTGGTTGTCCCACCATCTCATGCCAAATTGGAACTCAGGAATTCGGCCAAGCTTTGCTCGACCTTGGAGCGAGCGTCAATCTCATGCCTTACTCCATCTACTCGCAACTTGGTCTTGGAGAGATTAAGCCCACACCTGTGGTTTTGCAACTAGCCGATCGTTCGATCAAGAAGCCTCGGGTATAGTTGAGGATGTTCTGGTTCAAGTTGAGAAGTTTTATTACCCCGTTGATTTCCTTGTCCTAGATACTCAATCTGTGGTAAGCATGGAATCCAAATTCCCATCATCCTCGGTAGACCGTTCCTTGCTACAGCCAATGCTTTGATTAACTGTAGGAATGGTCTCATGAAGATATCTTTCGGGAACATGACCTTGGAGGTAAATGTTTTCCATATTGCGAAGCAGCCACATGATGATGACGAGTGTCACCAAACATTCCTGATCGACACACTCGTCTCGGAGGAGGTTCGACTGTACAGTGATTCCGATAATCTTGATGAACTTCTCCACAATTCTGACTCTGAAAATTCCGGTCCTTGTGAGTTGCCAACAACGCTACCATCTATAAAGACACACAAGGCAGAGGAACCAAGTTTTGGCAACCGCGTTTTGAAGAGCTTCCTCGAGAAAAAGAAAAGCCAAAACCATCCACTGAAGAGATCCCAACACTTAAGCTGGCTCAATTACCTGAGGTTTGAAACATGTCTTCTTAGGAGCTGGTGATACCTTTCCTGTTATCATTTCATCTAAACTTGACGCATCACAAGAACAGCGGTTAGTCGACATGCTGCGAAAGCACAAAGCTGCGTTAGGTTGGACGATTGCTGACATTAAGGGTATTAGCCCCTTAATTTGCTCCCATCACATCAATTTGGAAGACGGGCTTTACCACGAAGGGATCCCCAAAGGAGACTAAACCCAACGATGAAAGAAGTTGTGAAGAATGAGGTCTTGAAACTTCTGGATGCAGGTATCATCTATCCGGTTGCCGATAGCAAGTGGGTTAGTCCAACTCAGGTAGTGCCCAAAAAATCGGGAGTGACAGTGGTAGAGAACGAGAAAGGGGCTCTTGTCCCCACAAGGACAGTTACGGGTTGGCGCATGTGTATTGACTACCGAAAGCTGAACGCTTCCACCCGCAAGGATCATTTTCCGCTTCCGTTCATCGACCAAATCCTAGAACGTGTGGCTGGTCATCCTTTCTACTGCTTTCTTGATGGCTACTCCGGATATTATCAGATCGAGATTGCATTGGAGGACCAAGACAAGACTACTTTTACCTGTCCTTTCGGTACTTATGCCTTCCGGCGTATGCCATTCGGACTGTGTAACGCACCAGCCACCTTTCAGAGGTGCATGACGAGCATTTTCAGCGACATGGTCGAGAAATGTATGGAAGTGTTCATGGATGACTTGACCATTTTCGGCAACTCCTTTGACTTGTGCCTTCTCAACTTAGAAGCTGTTCTGACAAGATGTGAAGAAAAAGGACTCGTGCTTAACTGGGAGAAATGCCATTTCATGGTACCATCAGGCATAGTCTTGGGGCATGTTGTTTCTGAGAAAGGGATTGAGGTCGATCAGTCTAAGATTGAACTTATCTCTAAATTGCCCACTCCCAAGTCAGTTAAAGAAGTTCGGTCATTTCTCGGGCATGCTGGTTTCTATAGGAGGTTCATACAGAATTTTTCTGTGATTTCTCGTCCATTATGTAATCTCCTAGCCAAAGATGCCATTTTTGAGTGGACACAAGAGTGTGAGGATGCCTTTCGAACGCTTGTGGTAAAGTTGACTACTGCCCCCATTATTCAGTCACCGGATTGGAGCTTACCATTTGAGATTATGTGTGACACAAGTAACCATGCTGTTGGGGCAGTCCTTGGTCAAAGAAGAGAGGGGAAGTCCTTTGTAGTGTATTACGCAAGCCGCACTCTGAATAGTGCTCAATTGAACTACTCAACCACTGAGAAAGAGTTGCTCGCTGTTGTGTTTGCACTTGACAAGTTCCGCAAATATCTGATTGGTTCACCCATCACCGTCTTCACAGATCATGCAGCTCTTAAGTATCTCCTTTCCAAAAAGGATGCCAAGGCGCGATTAATTAGGTGGATCCTCTTGCTGCAGGAATTTGACATCAAAATCAAGGACAAGAAAGGAGTCGAAAACGTTGTGGCGGACCATCTTTCTCGACTCGAATTTAGTGACCCCGCCGACGGTCCTGCCATCCGAGATGATTTTCCCGACGAACATCTATTCGCTGTCACCAAGCTACCCTGGTACGCTCACATCGTCAATTACTTGGTGACTGGGGAACTTCCTGCTGATTGGAGTGCTCAAGATAAGCGTAAATTCTTGGTCGAGGTACGTAATTTCTACTGGGATGACCCGTACCTTTACAAATACTGCCCCGACCAGATCATAAGGCGATGCATTCCTGACGATGAAATTCATAGTGTTTTACACTTTTGTCATAATAATGCATGTGGTGGTCACTTCTCCGTGAAGAAGACTACTGCAAAAATCTTACAGTGTGGTCTTTATTGGCCCACTTTGTTTAAAGACACTAATGAATTTTGTCGTTCTTGTCTAAGGTGCCAAAAGTTAGGTGCTTTGTCCCGTCGCCATATGATGCCTTTGAACCCAATTATTGTAATAGAGATATTTGATTGTTGGGGAATAGATTTTATGGGACCCTTTCCATCTTCCTTTGGTTACCTATATATTCTCCTCGCTGTGGATTACGTTTCAAAATAGGTAGAAGCCGTGCCGTGTCGAACCAATGATAATGCGACAGTTGTGAAGTTCTTGAAAGAGAATGTGTTATCTAGGTTTGGTACACCTCGCGCTATCATCAGTGATCAAGGCACACATTTCTGCAATCGTTCTTTCGAGGCCCTGATGCGCAAATACGGTGTGATCCACAAAGTTTCAACCGCTTATCACCCCCAAACGAACGGTCAAGCTGAGCTGGCAAATCGAGAGATTAAGCAAATCTTGGAAAAGACGGTAAACCCCGACCGCAAAGATTGGTCCATGCGCCTTTCCGACGCACTTTGGGCATATCGCACTGCTTACAAAACCACCCTTGGGATGTCTCCTTACAGGCTTATCTTTGGAAAAGCCTGTCATTTACCTGTAGAGCTTGAACATAAGGCTTATTGGGCTGTCAAAGCCCTTAACTTTGATCTCAGTGCTGCAGGTATACATCGCAAGCTCCAGTTGTCAGAAATTGAGGAGTTAAGAAATGATGCTTATAATAACTCCAAGATCTACAAGGCTAGAATGAAGGTGGCTCATGACAAGCAAATTTTGAGGAAAAACTTCGAGCCAAATCAGAGGGTGCACCTTTATGACTCTCGTCTGCATCTCCACCCAGGTAAGTTAAGGTCGCGGTGGACTGGTCCATTTATGGTGAAACAAGTCTTTCCCAATGGTGCTGTTGAAGTCGAGGACCCAAGCGATGGGAGAATTTTCAGAGTCAATGGTCAGAGGTTGAAGCACTACATTGAACGAGTAAGCCAGGCTGAAGATATCATTCTTGCGGCCCCAGTTTATAAGTAGTTTGCTTCCCAACTCTTTTTATATCATATTTTTATTTTGTTTGTTTCTTTTTGTGTGTTTTGTGTGCTTTTATTTTCAGTTTGTCTTTATGTGCTTTTATATTTGTCTGTGTGTTTTGAAGAATCAGATCAGGTTGCTTATCTCTGTTCCTATCGTCATCAACCAGGTGTTCTCTTTCCCTGTCTTCTTCACATTTGTACATCTTTTTAGACATTGAGGACACTGTCTGATTTTTGGTTGGGGGTGGTGAGCATATTCATGCGTGAGTTTAATTTCGGTCATTTTAGAATTTGGATCAAAATTTTTACAAAGTTACCTAAGTGTGATTTCAAAATGTTCGGTTTGATTCAGTTTTTGTTATCTCAACTATTAAGAAATGATTTCCAGAGTTCTTTTTGTGCACATTCTAAACCTTGTGGTAAGATGGTTGTTAACATATTTAGTTGAAAAAAATTCTCGAGTTTAAGTGTTTTATTTTGGTGAGTTGTGAGAGTTGAGAAAACAGCTTTTTGAACTTTTATTGATCTTTCGAATTGGTACAATCACTATTTGGAACACCACTACTTAACTTGTACTTTTGCTAGAAGGATGATTTTTGGTTAGATAGAATTAATCTTTTGTAATAGAGCCTTACATCATTCATGTAGTTTGATCTCATATGGTGCTGCATAGCAGTCAAAAGAATTCCGTACTATATTTGATGTCTCTTGTTAATTAAAAAAAAAAAAAAAGAAAAGAAAAGAAAAGAAAAGTTGTTTGTATTTGACGGCTCTTTGTTTATGTAATTTTCTATTTTATCCAAATGAAATCCCAAAAGCTAGTTTATGGTGTAAGTAGTATAATGTTCCGAGTATTTGAGTCGCCTATCATTTGATCAATATTTGTTTATTAGCTTGTCCTTAAAATGCCTTCTCTCATTTGAGTGTTAACTGATTTCTTTCCAACTCCATGAGTGAAAACCTCTGCACCAAAACATTTCCAACACCCGTGAGGTAATGGAGTTGAGACTCTTTCTTGATGAATTTTTCGATGCTATTTGTGTTATGGATTGTGGTAAGAAGGATACGGTTTGGTACACACACACACAACTCTGGAGAAATGACTGAAGTAGTTTGATAGCACTTTCTGATTTCTTGCTGATGTTTTGGTTGAGTACTTGGATGATTTTGTAGGATTTGATTTGAATTTTCAGCTTGACTTGATTTTTCTTACGCTTGAATTGCTAGGGACTAGCAATAAGCTGGTTGGGGGTTGTGATAAATGCACAAAAATATATTTTTATTTATATAATTTATTAAATAAATCACATTTTAAATAAGGATTTTCATAAATTTTACTTAGAAATATTTATTATTTTATTTTGTTTTGATTATTTCCTTTTCCTTTCTTTTCTTTTATTTTCCCTCCTTTCTTCCGCAGGCATAACCTAAGCTGCTCCTCCACGTGTGCAGCCAGGCCCGTGATTCCAGCTTCAGTTGCTTCCCCCACGCCCAGCCAACTTCTGCCGTGATTCCAGCCCAGAGAGCAGCCCCAGCCCGCGAGAATCTCGGCCCAAATCCTCAGCCAACTCCAGCTCACCCCCCTTCAGCTGCTTCCTCCACGCCCAGCCAACAGCAGGCCCGCGATTCCAGCCCGAGAAATCAGGCCCGCAGCCACCTGCTTCCACCAAGCCAGCAACGCGAATCCAGCCCACGATCTCGCCCAAGCCCGCGCGCGCGTCCAGCTGCTCCTCCAATCCAAGCCCGCGAGAATCTCGGGCCAGATTTCCAGCCCAGCTGCTCCACTGCGCGCGCCCAACTCCAGCTGCCAACCCAGCCTCTATTTTCTCCAGTTGGTTTACCGCGAATCTCCACGTAATTAACCAACTTGGGTTGCGGATTTGTTGGCCAAAAATCCTCCCTAGCTTGTTGGACTCGAGCCTATATAATAAGGGCTCCTCAAGAGGACGAAAATAGAGTTTTTCCATTGATTTTTAGCTGAGTTTTTAGTATTGTTTTATTTTTCATCTCATATTTTCTTGTTAGAACTTTGTGAGATGAATTGCAAACTAGGCTAGAGTTCTTTGGTGAGGCTAGAGATGATCCTAGATGTGTAGTGAATTTATTTGGGTTTTGATTCTCCAATGGTTTCTAAAGTTGATACATTAGAGTGAATAATTTCTCTTTTATCCTATTTCTTTCTCATATCAATATATTTTATTGTCAGTTTTTATATAAATCTAGTCAAGCTCTTTTTATGTGAATTGTTGCATGATAAAATATATTGATAGCATTATTTTATAAGTAGTCTTTTACTGCAATATTGCTTATTGTATATTGTCGCTTTAGGATTTCTTATAAGATAATTTTTATTAGTTCTTCACATAAGAATTTTATTCACTCAAATAAATTTTAATCCATAAGTTTTTCAAATCTTTATTTTCCGATTGATTGTTTGGGATGTGAAACTTTCAATTGAGTTATTTTATGAATCAAAATCCAAATAGGTACATGAAACATATAGGGGATTCTCGATGCTTTACCACCTTTTAATTATTGAATTTTCTTCATTTCTAAATTACGGTATTTTAAAAATTGTTTTAAAAATCACAAAAATATTTCTTTTCCTTCTTTCTTTGATTACTTTTTCTTCTAACGCTTTTGTTCCGCTAATCTTTTCTTGTTTGTTTTTATCACCTCCTCGTGGGATCGACCGTCCTAATTGTGCTACAATCGACCGCTTGTTTTTGTACACATTTGGGCGTAATCAAATTTTGGCGCCGTTGCCGGGGAGGTGTCAAGAAGCAAGATTGATCAGTAGATATTTTGCCAAGAGGTAAGTAATTTTATTTTCTTTATTATTTTTATATTTAAAAAAAATATATATATATATATATTTTTTTTTCTTTCAAAAAAAAAAACTTACCGTTAGTGTTTTCATGAGTTTTTATTCTTTTTACGTATAAAAAAAATAAAAAAAATTATATTAAAAAAAATAAAATAAAAAAATAAAATAAAAACTGTTCACTGTTTTTTATCATTTACGTAAGAGTTATATTTTCACGTTTATTACTATTATTATTATTATTATTATTATTATTTTTAATTATTTTTTTTCTTTCGCACGTTAGTTAGTTTTTGTAGTATTGTTGCTTTAATTTTGTCCATTTGTCAGTCTTTTTTTATTTTCGTTGTAATAAATTTTCTTGTGGTCTGTCTTTTTCTTTACTATTGTTAGTAATTTCCGTTTTTGTAGTTTTATTATTATTAGTATTTTTATTATTATTTTTTTTCATTTTAACCATTTGTCAGTTCTCTTAATTTATTGATTTCATAAATACATATTATATATATATATATATATATATTACTTCTCTTCGAATTAATTTTAAAAAAAAAATTTACTGTTCATTTTTTTTTCTTTCCACTTATTATTATTATCATTATTATTGTTATTTCTAATTTTATCTAGTTGATCAGTTTGTTAGTTTTCATTATTATTATTATTATTATTATTATTATTATTATTATTATTTTAGTATAGTATTAACTTAGGATACTAATATCTAACATCTAACATCTCATAAAATACACCATAAAATTTAATAAATTTTGCAAGCAATTGTGTGGAAACGTTTGAAAGTACGAACTAAGGAAGTTCTGTCTAGGAGGTTGGTTTTTAAGGAGGCCTCGCCCCACCAATCTTTCCTGGGAGCATTCTTAGGGATTGCGATTCACGGTTTTACACTATTGTTGTTTTTATAAAAGCTCTTTTTAAAAAAAAATTTAAAAATTTAAAAAAATAAAAAAATTTAAAAAAATAAAAATAAAAAAAATAACCATAAAAATTTAAGCGCTCAAGGTGAATGAATCGTTATAGAAACGAACTAGGGAGATTCGCAAGAAGACCTGAAAACCCTAGCGAAGTTTCTTCTTCTACGTCTAGCCTTCCTCCATCTCCAAACGCTTTAGCAATTCCAAATCCATTTGCGATGGCTCAAAACGAGGAGGTCCAGCAAAAGACGTTGAACGACTACCTTCACCCTACGCGTACGGCCACACCATCGTGCATAATATTTCCACCTCATTTGCCGAATTTGGATTTCAAGCCGGGTATGATTCAACTTTTGCCGACATTTCACGGGTTAGAAAGCGAAAATCCGTACGTGCATGTTCGGGAGTTTGATGAGGTGGTGGCCACTTTCCACAACCGAGCCGAGGCTGCAGATTCTGTGCGATTAAAATTTTTTCCATTTTCTCTGAAAGACAAAGCCAAAAGCTGGTTGTATTCTTTGCGACCTAGGTCTATTGGAACATGGGAAGAGATGACAACTGTATTTTTCAACAAATATTTCCCACACCATAAGACTAATGGTCTTAAACGACAGATCTCGACCTTTACTCAGAAGGACAATGAAACTCTCTATCAAGTCTGGGAGCGGTTTAAAGATTTGTTGAATCAATGTCCCCACCATGGTTACGAGAGTTGGCGCCTCGTCAGCTATTTCTACGAAGGACTCACAATCCGAGAGCGTCAATTTGTGGAGATGATGTGCAATGGTGAGTTTCTCCAGAAGGACCCCGAAGAGGCTTTCGAGTACCTTAACGAGCTAGCCGAGAAAGCCCATACATGGACTGGACCAAGTGCTACTGACAGCACTAGTCGTTCTCGACCTGCTGGAGTCTACCAACTAAGGGAAGAGGATAACCTCAAGGCCCAAATCGAGTCTTTGACACGACAGATTGAGACCCTCAAAACCAAGGAAGGTAGAGGAATCCACATGGTCGCAAGGGCAGAATCGCAAGAACCCTGCTTCGTTTGTGGAGGGTTGGAACATTTAGCTAAGGATTGCCTTGTTTATAGTGAAATGAGAGGGAGTTACGAAGAGCAATGTAATGCCTTAGGGGCATACAACAAGCCTTTCTCTAACACGTACAGTCCTGGCTGGAGGAACCATCCAAACTTCAGCTGGAGAGATTCCAATCAAACACAACCACCAAAGACGAATTCTGCACCTCAATATCCTGCACAACCGCCGAGGAGTTCTCTCGAGAATACCTTGCAATCTTTCATGGAGGCACAGACTAGGATGAACCAAAAGTTCGAATCATTTTTCACGCAAATGGTGGAAGAAAGTAAAGAGATGAAGAGCCAAATCACAAGGCTAAATGGTGCCCTGACTGTTCAAGAACGAGGCAAGTTTCCTTCGCAAGCTCAATCCAATCTCACGGGGCAACACATGGCACAAACCTCCAACTCTGCAGGTCAAAACATCAAGGAGGTCAATGCCATCACCACTCGTAGTGGCAAGATTTCAAATGAACCATCAAGAACTACTGTCACTTCAAGTAGTCAAGAAGTCGACCCCAAGATAGCTGAGTCAATTGAACTTCCAGTAAAAGTGCCTTTCCCCCAAGCTCTGCGATCTGCTAAGAAAGTTCTGGATAGTCAAAGTGAGATCCTAGAGCATTTGACTCAAGTGAAGATTAATCTTCCTTTGCTTCATGTGATCAAGCAAGTGCCGGCTTATGCCAAAGTCATTAAGGATCTATGCACCGCCAAAAGGAAGCACCACGTTAAGAAGACCGCCTTCTTGACGGAACAAGTGAGTGCGGTGATCGAGCAGAAGGCGCCGCCTAAGTACAAAGATCCTGGTTGTCCCACCATCTCATGCCAAATTGGAACTCAGGAATTCGGCCAAGCTTTGCTCGACCTTGGAGCGAGCGTCAATCTCATGCCTTACTCCATCTACTCGCAACTTGGTCTTGGAGAGATTAAGCCCACACCTGTGGTTTTGCAACTAGCCGATCGTTCGATCAAGAAGCCTCGGGGTATAGTTGAGGATGTTCTGGTTCAAGTTGAGAAGTTTTATTACCCTGTTGATTTCCTTGTCCTAGATACTCAATCTGTGGTAAGCATGGAATCCAAGATTCCCATCATCCTCGGTAGACCGTTCCTTGCTACAGCCAATGCTTTGATTAACTGTAGGAATGGTCTCATGAAGATATCTTTCGGGAACATGACCTTGGAGGTAAATGTTTTCCATATTGCGAAGCAGCCACATGATGATGACGAGTGTCACCAAACATTCCTGATCGACACACTCGTCTCGGAGGAGGTTCGACTGTACAGTGATTCCGATAATCTTGATGAACTTCTCCACAATTCTGACTCTGAAAATTCCGGTCCTTGTGAGTTGGCCAACAACGCTACCATCTATAAAGACACACAAGGAAGAGGAACCAAGTTTTGGCAACCGCGTTTTGAAGAGCTTCCTCGAGAAAAAGAAAAGCCAAAACCATCCACTGAAGAGATCCCAACACTTAAGCTGGCTCAATTACCTGAGGGTTTGAAACATGTCTTCTTAGGAGCTGGTGATACCTTTCCTGTTATCATTTCATCTAAACTTGACGCATCACAAGAACAGCGGTTAGTCGACATGCTGCGAAAGCACAAAGCTGCGTTAGGTTGGACGATTGCTGACATTAAGGGTATTAGCCCCTTAATTTGCTCCCATCACATCAATTTGGAAGACGGGGCTTTACCACGAAGGGATCCCCAAAGGAGACTAAACCCAACGATGAAAGAAGTTGTGAAGAATGAGGTCTTGAAACTTCTGGATGCAGGTATCATCTATCCGGTTGCCGATAGCAAGTGGGTTAGTCCAACTCAGGTAGTGCCCAAAAATCGGGAGTGACAGTGGTAGAGAACGAGAAAGGGGCTCTTGTCCCCACAAGGACAGTTACGGGTTGGCGCATGTGTATTGACTACCGAAAGCTGAACGCTTCCACCCGCAAGGATCATTTTCCGCTTCCGTTCATCGACCAAATCCTAGAACGTGTGGCTGGTCATCCTTTCTACTGCTTTCTTGATGGCTACTCCGGATATTATCAGATCGAGATTGCATTGGAGGACCAAGACAAGACTACTTTTACCTGTCCTTTTGGTACTTATGCCTTCCGGCGTATGCCATTCGGACTGTGTAACGCACCAGCCACCTTTCAGAGGTGCATGACGAGCATTTTCAGCGACATGGTCGAGAAATGTATGGAAGTGTTCATGGATGACTTGACCATTTTCGGCAACTCCTTTGACTTGTGCCTTCTCAACTTAGAAGCTGTTCTGACAAGATGTGAAGAAAAAGGACTCGTGCTTAACTGGGAGAAATGCCATTTCATGGTACCATCAGGCATAGTCTTGGGGCATGTTGTTTCTGAGAAAGGGATTGAGGTCGATCAGTCTAAGATTGAACTTATCTCTAAATTGCCCACTCCCAAGTCAGTTAAAGAAGTTCGGTCATTTCTCGGGCATGCTGGTTTCTATAGGAGGTTCATACAGAATTTTTCTGTGATTTCTCGTCCATTATGTAATCTCCTAGCCAAAGATGCCATTTTTGAGTGGACACAAGAGTGTGAGGATGCCTTTCGAACGCTTGTGGTAAAGTTGACTACTGCCCCCATTATTCAGTCACCGGATTGGAGCTTACCATTTGAGATTATGTGTGACGCAAGTAACCATGCTGTTGGGGCAGTCCTTGGTCAAAGAAGAGAGGGGAAGTCCTTTGTAGTGTATTACGCAAGCCGCACTCTGAATAGTGCTCAATTGAACTACTCAACCACTGAGAAAGAGTTGCTCGCTGTTGTGTTTGCACTTGACAAGTTCCGCAAATATCTGATTGGTTCACCCATCACCGTCTTCACAGATCATGCAGCTCTTAAGTATCTCCTTTTCAAAAAGGATGCCAAGGCGCGATTAATTAGGTGGATCCTCTTGCTGCAGGAATTTGACATCAAAATCAAGGACAAGAAAGGAGTCGAAAACGTTGTCGCGGACCATCTTTCTCGACTCGAATTTAGTGACCCCGCCGACGGTCCTGCCATCCGAGATGATTTTCCCGACGAACATCTATTCGCTGTCACCAAGCTACCCTGGTACGCTCACATCGTCAATTACTTGGTGACTGGGGAACTTCCTGCTGATTGGAGTGCTCAAGATAAGCGTAAATTCTTGGTCGATGTACGTAATTTCTACTGGGATGACCCGTACCTTTACAAATACTGCCCCGACCAGATCATAAGGCGATGCATTCCTGACGATGAAATTCATAGTGTTTTACACTTTTGTCATAATAATGCATGTGGTGGTCACTTCTCCGTGAAGAAGACTACTGCAAAAATCTTACAGTGTGGTCTTTATTGGCCCACTTTGTTTAAAGACACTAATGAATTTTGTCGTTCTTGTCTAAGGTGCCAAAAGTTAGGTGCTTTGTCCCGTCGCCATATGATGCCTTTGAACCCAATTATTGTAATAGAGATATTTGATTGTTGGGGAATAGATTTTATGGGACCCTTTCCATCTTCCTTTGGTTACCTATATATTCTCCTCGCTGTGGATTACGTTTCAAAATGGGTAGAAGCCGTGCCGTGTCGAACCAATGATAATGCGACAGTTGTGAAGTTCTTGAAAGAGAATGTGTTATCTAGGTTTGGTACACCCGCGCTATCATCAGTGATCAAGGCACACATTTCTGCAATCGTTCTTTCGAGGCCCTGATGCGCAAATACGGTGTGATCCATAAAGTTTCAACCGCTTATCACCCCCAAACGAACGGTCAAGCTGAGCTGGCAAATCGAGAGATTAAGCAAATCTTGGAAAAGACGGTAAACCCCGACCGCAAAGATTGGTCCATGCGCCTTTCCGACGCACTTTGGGCATATCGCACTGCTTACAAAACCACCCTTGGGATGTCTCCTTACAGGCTTGTCTTTGGAAAAGCCTGTCATTTACCTGTAGAGCTTGAACATAAGGCTTATTGGGCTGTCAAAGCCCTTAACTTTGATCTCAGTGCTGCAGGTATACATCGCAAGCTCCAGTGTCAGAAATTGAGGAGTTAAGAAATGATGCATATAATAATTCCAAGATCTACAAGGCTAGAATGAAGGTGGCTCATGACAAGCAAATTTTGAGGAAGAACTTCGAGCCAAATCAGAGGGTGCACCTTTATGACTCCCGTCTGCATCTCCACCCAGGTAAGTTAAGGTCGCGGTGGACTGGTCCATTTGTGGTGAAACAAGTCTTTCCCAATGGTGCTGTTGAAGTCGAGGACCCAAGCGATGGGAGAATTTTCAGAGTCAATGGTCAGAGACTGAAGAACTACATTGAACGAGTAAGCCAGGCTGAAGAAATCATTCTTGCGGCCCCAGTTTATAAGTAGTTTGCTTCCAACTCTTTTTGTATCATATTTTTGTTTTGTTTGTTTCTTTTTGTGTGTTTTGTATGCTTTTATTTTCGGTTTGTTTTATTGTTTTATATTTGTCTGTGTGTTTTGAAGAATCAAATCAGGTTGCTCATCTCTGTTCCTATCGTCATCAACCAGGTGTTCTCTTTCCCTGTCTTCTTCACATTTGTACATCTTTTTAGACATTGAGGACACTGTCTGATTTTTGGTTGGGGTGGTGAGCATATTCATGCGTGAGTTTAATTTCGGTCATTTTAGAATTTGGATCAAAATTTTTACAAAGTTACCTAAGTTTGATTTCAAAATGTTCGGTTTGAGTCAGTTTTTGTTATCTCAACTATTAAGAAATGATTTCCAGAGTTCTTTTTGTGCACATGCTAAACCTTGTGGTAAGATGGTTGTTAACATATTTAGTTGAGAAAAATTCTCGAGTCTAAGTGTTTTATTGGTGAGTTGTGAGAGTTGAGAAAACAGCTTTTTGAACTTTTATTGATCTTTCGAATTGGTACAATCACTATTTGGAACACCACTACTTAACTTGTACTTTTGCGTAAAGGATGATTTTTGGTTAGATAGAATTAATCTTTTGTAATAGAGCCTTACATCATTCATGTAGTTTGATCTCATATGGTGCTGCATAGCAGTCAAAAGCATTCCTTACTATATTTGTTCTATTAAGCATGACGTCTCTTTTCAAAAAAAAAAAAAAAAAAAAAAAAAAAAAAAAAGAAAAGAAAGTTGCTTGTATTTGACGGCTCTCTGTTTATGTAATTTTCTATCCAAATGAAATCCCAAAAGCTAGTTTATGGTGTAAGTGGTGTAATGTTCCGAGTATTTGAGTCGCCTATCATTTGATCAATATTTGTTTATTAGCTTGTCCTTAAAATGCCTTCTCTCATTTGAGTGTTGACTGATTTCTTTCCAACTCCATGAGTGAAAACCTCTGTATTAAAACATTTCCAACACCCGTGAGGTAATGGAGTTGAGACTTTTTCTTGATGAATTTTTCGATGCTATTTGTGTTATGGATTGTGGTAAGAAGGATACGGTTTGGTGCACACACACACACAACTCTGGAGTAATAACTGAAGTAGTTTGATAGCACTTTCTGATTTCTTGCTGATGTTTTGGTTGAGTACTTGGATGATTTTGCAGGTTTGATTTGAATTTTCAGCTTGACTTGATTTTTCTTACGCTTGAATTGCTAGGGACTAGCAATAAGCTGGTTGGGGGTTGTGATAAATGCACAAAAATACATTTTTATTTATATAATTTATTAAATAAATCACATTTTAAATAAGGATTTTCGTAATATTAATTCATAATATTTTACTTTAGAAATATTTATTATTTTAATTATTTTGATTCTTTCCTATTTCTTTTTCCTTTCTTTTTCCTTTTTCCTTCTTTTCTTCCGCAGGAACAGCGTCAGCTTCCTCCACGCCCAGCCAACTTCTGCCGTGATTCCAGCCCAGAAAGCAGCCCCAGCCCGCGAGAATCTCGGCCCAAATCCTCAACCAATTCTAGCTCAGCAACCTCAGCTCCTTCCTCCACGTGCGCACACTCCAAGCCCGCGATTCCAGGCCCTCGCGCGCGTCCAGCCGCTCCTCCAATCCAGCCCGCGAGAATCTCGGGCCAGATTTCCAGCCCAAGCCCGCGCGCCCAGTAGCTTCAGCTGCTCTCTCCACGCGCGAATCCAGCCCAAATGCACAGTCAACTCCAGCACCAAGCCCGCACGCCCAGCCAACTGCATCTGCCTCTCCACGTGCACACAAATTCGGGCCAGATTCTCAGCCAAGCCCGTGGCACAAAATCAAGGCCAGATCCTTGCATCCAGCTGGTTTACTGCGAATCTCCACGTAGTTAACCAGCCTGGTTAGCGGATTTGTTGGCCAAAAATCCGCCCCAGCATGTTGGACTCGAGCCTATATAATGAGGGCTCCTCAAGAGGACGAAAATATAGTTTTTCCATTGATTTTTAGCTGAGTTTTTAGTATTGTTTTATTTTTCATCTCATATTTTCTTGTTAGAACTTTGTGAGATGAATTGCATAGTAGGCTAGAATTCTTTGGTGAGGCTAGAGATGATCCTAGATGTGTAGTGAATTTATTTGGGTTTTGATTCTCCAATGGTTCCTAAAGTTGATACATTAGAGTGAATAATTTCTCTTTTATCCTATTTCTTTCTCATATCAATATATTTTATTGTCAGTTTTTATATAAATTTAGTCAAGCTCTTTTTATGTGATTGTTGCAACTAAGATATATTGATAGCATTATTTTATAAGTAGTCTTTTACTGCAATATTGCTTATAGTATATTGTCGCTTTTGGATTTCTTATAAGATAATTTTTATTAGTTCTTCACATAAGAATTTTATTCACTCAAATAAATTTTAATCCATAAGTTTTTCAAATCTTTATTTTCCGATTGATTGTTTGGGATGTGAAACTTTCAATTGAGTTATTTTATGAATCAAAATCCAAATAGGTACATGAAACATATAGGGAATTCTCGATGCTTTATCACCTTTTAATTATTGAATTTTCTTCATTTCTAAATTACGGTATTTTAAAAATTATTTTAAAAAATCACAAAAATATTTCTTTTCCTTCTTTCTTTGATTACTTTTTCTTCTAACGCTTTTGTTCCGCTAATCTTTTCTTGTTTGTTTTTATCACCTCCTCGTGGGATCGACCGTCCTAATTGTACTACAATCGACCGCTTGTTTTTATACACATTTGGGCGTAACCAGAAGGTCGAGTCGAGTTTCTGGATGAGAGTCGGGATCGAGTTTCGGGACGGTGCTTGAGGTTGGGGTTAGGGTCAGTTTTCGGGTCAAAGGTTGGGAACGGGATTTGGGATGGGGGGTCAAGATTGGGTTATGGGGTTGGAGTCGAGTTTCATGATGGAGGTCAAAGTCGGGATTTGGAATGGGAGTCGGGGTCAAGTTTCAAGAATCAGGTTTTGCGACAGAGGTCAATATTGGGGTCGGGTTTCAAAACGAGGGTAGGTGTTGGATCAGGTTTATGGGTCAGGATCGAGGTCGGGTTTCGAGATGGATGTTGGGGTCCAGTTTTGGGGTCTGGGTCGGATTTCTGGATGAAATCGGGGTCGTGATTTAGAATGGGGGTTGGAGTTGAGTTTCGGGATGGGGATTAGGGTTAGGTTTCTAGTTTCGGGTCTGCTTTTAAGATAGAGGTCTGGGTTGGGTTTCAAGTTCGAGGTCGAGGTATAACAACCCAAAATTTTGACGAACTTATGATTTCCTTAGATACAAGGAAAATAAGTCTAAACCATTATGTCAACATGAAGCTCATGATCTGATTTGATTATTAGAGTATGTTTGAGTTCTTATACGTATTATAAGACTTAATGATAATTTATTAAGTCAAGGATAAGGTTTTATGATGAAAAAGGCCGAACCATGAATTATGATTTTTGTTCGGGCCAATGAATGATCAAGATAAATTATGACACGATTAAGACGCTACTATAGTATAATAAGCAGTATTGAAATTATATTGTGGCTGACCGTTATTACGGATGAAAAACTAAGAATAAAGAATGGGATCACTCTAGAAAAATCAGGAATAACATTTGGAGTAATAAGGACTAAATGACTTCAAGTCCTAAGAAAAACTTATACGCGTTCCAGTTAAGTGCAGATAAATTCTGAACTGCAGTCCAGTATTCCTATACTGTTGATAGTTAAAACAGTATTGGCACCATCTGGATTATCAAGAATTTAGACCGCATATTAAGAAGAGTGCCAAACATGGCCTTATATGGAGGCCAAATAATTGTGGATAAATATGTAATTTTTCAATTATGGAATTTATGGATTTTTTCCTAACCAAAGCCTCTAACTAGGCCAAATGGCCGGTTACATTAGGTGGCCTTGAGGAATAAGGAAGTAAATTAGAGATGAGTTAAAAAGATTTTTTTTTTTTTTGTTCCAACACATGCATGGCTAGCCACTTCGAGGGACTTGGAAGGCAAATATTTTATCTTTTAAGGACCAATATGCAATTCAAGGAGAATTTTAGAAATAAAAATAATTGTGAAAAATTTAGAATTTTCCACCTATAAATAAAGGTGGGTAGTGTTGAGTTGAACCATTTAGTTGGCTTTCCCAACTTTTAGTTCCTTCTCAACATCAACTATTCCTCTCTAGAATTAGAAGAAAAATAGAGAGAGAGAGAGAGAGAGAGAGAAATGGCCGGTTGTGGTGTAGAGAAATAGAGAGCAAGGCTTCCTCTCAACTAAGGTCTGGAGGCCATTCTTTCAAGCTCTAGAGGTATTTCTTGAGCCCCAAACTAAGAATTTCATTAAGCTTTGGTTTATGGGATTTTTATGTATTTCAAATTATGGTTTGTAAGAGCATAAGCTCATGCTTCTTATTTTATGGTTTTTGATGATTGGTTATGCTAGATCTATGCTAAGGTTTGATTTTTATGCTCTATGTTGAGTTTAAGGTTATGTGTGCTCATTGCTCACCATGTATTTGTGAATATGTCTTCACTTGTTTAAGTAGGTAGATTTTATGATAATGATGATGATGTGAATGCTAAATGTGTATTGGTTAAGGAATTGACCTAAAACACAATTTGGTAAGCTTGAAAAGGTATCAATATTGTATTTTTCAAGAACATGAGATAAGTGTATATTTGAATGTTAAGAACGAATCCGACGCATTGCATATTAACATAGGTTCATGGCTTTGCCCGTTTGAGGTAGCGTGCATGGATTTTTAAGCAAAAATAACAAAAAATGGAAACTGTCAATTTTCGGATTTAACTAGACAGTTTTCTGGAAACATAAATTTGAGGCCATTAGATACCGAATTTAGAAAAAGTTATAACTGCAAAGTTGTAGAAAATTGAAAATTCTAGGGGGTTATATATATGGTTTTTGAAAATAAGGCTCCAAATGCCTCCATTTTTATCAAAATCTAAAGCTGGTCAGTACAGACAGTGTATACGGCCATAATTTTTCAAAAGGAAAGTTTTATGAAGAAATTTTTCCCAAATTTTAAACCAATTTAAAGATGAAACTGGATTTTCAAAACTGTGTAGGGTACAGGAAACTCCTGCATAGGATTTTCAAAACTATGCATGGTATAAGAAATTTTCTACACACATGCATTCCAATAAAATTAAAATGATGTTTTAAAAGCAGTTTTTAAGGTTTTATGATCTCTTTAAAAATAGACTGAGATTTTATGAAAATGATTTCAAAAAGGTTTAAATCCAATGAAATTTCCCAAGTGATTGTTAAAAACATACTATGTTTTGTGAAAGACAATTTCAAGTATTATGGTAAGAAATACTTGGTTTATAAAGTTGTGATATTTTCAAAACATAAAAATATGGTAACAAGTGTATGACCAATGATAATTGGGTGGGATACCGATTTGTTATGTTAGAGCATGTATCCATGATTACCAAAGGTAATCAGATAGGATATAACTATGTCAAGGTACTAACGGTAATCAGATAGGATACCGATTTACTATAATAGGATTTGTATCTATGATTACCAAACGTAACCGGATTGGATACCGATCCAATATATTATGGTTTATAGTAAGATAGAACGACTCTTATCTTACGCCCTGTTTGAAACATGAATATGACATTTTATCGTGTCTTGATGGAACGATAGACCAAGAGCGTAGGATAATTTATAAGTACAACTCTGCCTACAGCATGGGTAAAATGCTTTTATTACATTGTATGTTTTTCAAAAATTCATACATTGATTAACATGATGTACATATGTTTTATGTTTTATATTTTATGTTTTATATTTTATTATTGTGACATCATGAAAGCATGTTTACTAATAATAAATTACATGATGAGAATAAGATTAAGTTATCAAGTATGAAACAGCTAGGATTCAAGCTTTCAAGTATGATCAACTAAGAATAAGATTTCATGTAATAAGATAAGACAAGTAAATTTTCTTGTGTCGTACTAACTTGTCACGAGGGCGGGTTTAAACGATTTGGTTCATGGTTTGAGTTGAATTGGACTGACCGCCCTAATCACTCCATGGCTACGGGTCACGGTACGTGCACTCATGATATGATGTTGATGTAAGGGGCCCAAAGCTAAGTTAAAACAAGAAAGTATAATTGATTCATGTTAAATTAGCATAAAGAAGCATAATTGATTCATAAGAAAGCATAATCGGTTCATGCATTCTTTTACTAAAAATGTTTTGTGGAATAGAAAGTTGTACTTATTGAACATAAGCTCATAACCTACTGATAACTCTATGAAATAGAGTTATTTAACATGTTTTTAAGCTTATTAATTGTTGTTATTTCAAAATAATATGCCTTAGTTTTAGTAGTTTATATAATATTAATTAGTTTATTTTAGTTGGAGGATGGGTAAAAAGTTGTAGTTAATTTTGGCTTTTGGCATATTAGTTTGTGTTTAATTTTGGTTTTGCCTTACAGCTGGCAAAGACTTATTTGCTCATTATATTTGTGCATGGCAGCTGTGAAAAGGTTACTAATCTTAGCAACCAAGAAGGCACGTGGAGCTAGGGCATCTTTTGAGAGGATTGGAATAAAAAGGGAAAGTTAACAATTAAAAGGGGCAGCCGTTTTTGGGCAAGAAAAAAAAGAGAAAAACAGAGAGCCGAAAAACACCAGCAGTAGAGGGAAGGAGAGAACTGGAGACAGAGAGCAAGGAGAAGATTGGTTCAGCTTGGACGGCTGGAGCTTGTCGGCCAGAGCAAGAAATTCCATTTGTGCCAGACATCTTTCCAATTTTGTTTCTTCAGTTCCTTCTATTCTTGATTAAACTGTCGATTTCATTTTGTGATGATGAATATGTGGATTGAGATCTATATGTGTGGTTTCTGTATTTCGAACATGAACTGAATTTTTTTTAGCTAAGATTATAGATGGATCCAAGGTTGCAATGAAAATCTAAATTTTGAGTTAATTGTTCAGTGAAGTTTATTCGGGTTATTCAAGTGTGTTGCATTGCTTAATTTCTATTGATTGACTGGCCATCGATTGGTAGATTATTTAAACGAAAATTAATTCTGGGAAGGTTAATTTTGGTTAGATTAAACTTGATTAATATGAACAAACGGTATAGGAATATATTGTTTTCTCGTACAACATATTAAAATTGATGCTTAATGTTATGTTTGGAAAACTGAGATGCATAGGGATATGTTAATTTTGGTTTGAAGAACTAGAAGCACAACATCTTTCGGAAGAGGATAGTGCAGAATTTCAGTTGACTGGATAACTTTGCTGCAGCATTTTCTATAGCATTTGTAGACAGATTTGCAACTAAGGGGAAATCTATAATCCTAGCTATCATCCTTTGTTAATTCACAACCTGAGCCTTTGAGTTTTTGTCACGCTTATTTATTTTGCTTGCATTTTTATTTACACTCACTCATTTATATTCAATTTTTATAGTTTTAGTATTCAAATCATTTCTCAATTTGTTTTAAACCGATTGTTTTCTATAATTAATTTTTGATAATTCAATCCATGTGGATACGATACTTTACTCATTATTATATTACTTGTTCGATTACGTGCACTTGCGTAGTATTTTCGCATACATATTTTTGGCGAATAAGTTTTTGGCGCCGTTGCCGGGGATTGATATTATTGAAAATTGCTATTATAGAAATCGATTATTTTCCTTTTAATTTGCTATTCTTTATTTAATTAAACTTTGATTTTTGTCTTTGCAGGTGTGGTTTTCTTGCATGAACAGGCCGAGGGACGTAGATTTAGTTCCCCTTGATCCAGAAATTGAAAGAACTTTCAGAGCAAGAAGGAGAGAACAACTAGGTGCTGCTAGAATGGAAGGAAGGGCTGAAGGTGTAGGAGGAAATAACGTTGCCAACAATGCTGCAGCAATCGCAGATGATAGAGACAGAGCAATAAGGGATTATGCTGTCCCTATGTTGCACGGGCTGCATCCTAGCATTGTTCGACCAGAAATTCAAGCCCAACACTTTGAGTTGAAGCCGGTGATGTTTCAAATGCTCCA
This sequence comes from Ficus hispida, assembly GCA_025413025.1. NCBI lineage: Eukaryota > Viridiplantae > Streptophyta > Magnoliopsida > Rosales > Moraceae > Ficus > Ficus hispida. The sequence continues at coordinate 100,997 of CM046365.1, forward strand.
AACAGTGGGTCAATTCAGCGGGATGCCTACTGAAGATCCTCATTTGCACTTGAGATTGTTTATGGAAGTGAGTGATTCTTTCAAGCTTCATGGTGTAACTGAAGAAGCGCTTCGACTCAAGTTATTTCCTTATTCTCTACGAGACAGAGCTAGAGCTTGGCTGAACTCTTTACCACCGGATTCTGTAACAACGTGGAATGATTTGGCTGAGAGATTTTTAGTGAAGTATTTTCCTCCGAACAAAAATGCCAAACTTCGGAATGACATCACATCGTTTCGGCAAATAGATGGAGAGGCTCTTTATGAAGCATGGGAGCGTTTTAAAGAGTTGCTTAGAAAATGTCCATACCACGGACTTCCCCATTGGATCCAAATGGAGACTTTTTACAATGGTCTTAATGCTCAAACTCGGAGTATGGTGGATGCGTCTGCAAATGGAGTCCTTTTGATGAAGTCTTACAATGAAGCTTACGAGATTTTGGAGAGAATGTCTAACAACAACTACCAGTGGCCTACCGAGAGAGTTTCTACTAGAAGGCGTGTAGCGGGAGTTCATGAGGTAGATGCCGTTACAGCTTTGACAGCTCAAGTATCTTCATTGTCCAACATATTGAAGTCCATGAATATGGCAGCAGGGGCAAATTCGGTGCAGGCAATGGAAGTTGTGTGTGTTTATTGTGGTGAAGGTCATTCATTTGAGAATTGCCCAGCTAACCCAGCTTCAGTTTGTTATGTGAATAATTTCAACAGGAATAACAATACATATTCCAACACTTACAACCCAGGGTGGAGGCAGCATTCGAATTTTTCTTGGGGTGATCAGGGAGCTAGTTCTTCAGCAGGGCTGAATAAACCGACACACCCACCAGGTTTTCAACAGCAGCAACAAAGACATCCGCTTTATGAACAACCGAATCCTATTGAGGCACTACTCAAGGAATACATAGTGAAGAATGATGCGATCATTCAGAATCAATCAGTCATTATTCAGAGTCAAGCTGCATCGCTGAGGAGTTTGGAGAATCAGGTGGGGCAGCTAGCTAATGCTTTAAACAATAGGCCCCGAGTATCGCTTCCTAGCGATATGGAGAACCCCAGAAGAGATGGCAATGAGCATTGCAAGGCAATTACACTTTGGAATGGCAGACAAGTTGATCAACCAATCCGACAACCTGCTCAAGATACAGAACCCTCTTCAATCCAAAATCAGCCAAGTCCACAATCAGAAAATGAAGCAGATCAGAAAGTTGCGGCAGAGCGAAATGCTACAGCAAAGCTACAGCAAAGCAGTAGCAAAGAAAATCAGGATGATGTAGTAGAGCGAAATGCTACAGCAAAGCTACAGCAGAGCAGATCAGAGAGACCTCCACCACCATTTCCGCAACGATTTCAGAATCAAAAGCAGGACAAGCAATTCAGAAAGTTTTTAGATGTGTTTAAGCAGCTGCACATCAACATTCCACTTGTGGAAGCTTTGGAACAGATGCCTAGCTATGTTAAATTCATGAAAGACATTCTTTCAAAGAAACGAAGGCTAGGTGAGTTCGAGATGGTGGCACTAACTGAAGAGTGCAGTGCGATATTGAAGAACAAGCTGCCACCTAAGCTGGAAGATCCTGGCAGTTTCACCATACCATGCTCCATTGGGAACCGGTACTTTGGAAGGGCATTATGTGACCTAGGAGCAAGTGTAAATCTGATGCCCATGTCTATCTTTAAAAAACTGGGAATTGGGGAAGCAAGACCTACAACAGTAACTCTCCAATTAGCTGACAGATCCTTGGCTCATCCGGAAGGAAAAATTGAAGATGTGCTAGTGCAAGTGGACAAATTCATTTTTCCAGCAGATTTTATTGTGCTAGATTATGATGCAGATAAGGACGTGCCAATTATACTGGGAAGACTATTTTTGGCTACTGGCAGGACCTTGATAGATGTACAGAAGGGTGAATTGACCATGAGAGTTCACGATCAACAGGTTACCTTCAACGTCTTCAAGGCTATGCATTTTGCTGATGATGTTGAGGAGTGTTCAGCCATCAATATTCTGGATTCACTAGTGGCTACTGAGTTTGAGAAGAAATGCTCTCCAAAGATGATAAATGAAGATGATTTGGCTGTGTCAGATGAAGATGAGGAAGCTAGTGATAATCAAGTGTCTTGGATGGAGAGCAGACATACAGCAGTTAGAGTTGGGAAGCAATTTGAGTCCCTCGAGTTATTAGAAAGGACCCTTAAATCACATAAATCATCCGTCAAAGAACCACCTGCTTTGGAACTAAAACCTCTACCAACACACTTGAGGGATAGTGGTAGCAGAAAGAAAAAGCGAAAAAAAAACTGGATTCACATGACGTCGGCTGCACTTTGGAAGTTTTGCTGTAGAAAAAATTATTTGTCGGAAAGACATGCTGCGGTGAACTCAGGGAGAACTTTCAAGGTTAATGGACAGCGACTTAAGCATTACTGGGGTGATGGTTTCAGCTGTCAGAATCCTTCTATCTTGCTACAGGATGCCTGAAATACCGTATAGTCAGGCTGAAGACTCTAAAACAAGCGCTTGAGGGAGGCAACCCTATATTCTCAATTTCTTTAATTACATTTGATTTGCTATTTTTATTGATTTTTAGTCTAATTTTTGTTCCATTCTGCTCGTAAGTTTTTATTTTTCTTTTCATTTCTTGGGTGCAAGGTTTGTAGAAGATTCTGGTGATTTTGCTACAGCATTTCTTTATAATGATTCAGATTGCTACAGCAAAGCTGCAGAAAAATCGGGCAAAACTGGAGAGCAATCTATGTTAAAATGCTGCGGGAAATGCTATAGCAAAGCTACAGCAAAATCGGGCAGAATTGAGGAGCAATCTGTATTAAAATGCTGCGGGAAATGCTACAGCAAAGCTGCAGCAAAGTTGGGCAGAATTGATGAGCAATCTGTATTAAAATGCTGCGGGAAATGCTACAGCAAAGCTGCAGCAAAGTTGGGCAGAATTGAGGAGCAATCTGTATTAAATGCTGCAGGAAATGCTACAGCAAAGTTGAAAAAAAAAAAAAAAAAGAAGAAGAAGAAGAAGAAGAAGATATTCCACAACTCTACAGGCCCCACTTCCTTTTCGTTTTCTTCTTCAGCGCCGACCAGCCGCACTGCTCCATTTTCGACCAACCCACGACGATGCTGCACTGAAACCAGCCACACCGACGCGACACTAACTGCTACGCCCACGTAGAGCCAGCTCGCCACTAAGCCGCCTCCACCACTTCAACCGCTAAACCGCAATCAGCCACCACTCCAGTCACGGATTCACATCTCACACAGCCAGTCCAGCGACCCCACCAAATCAGGAAGTTTCTATCTTTCTCTTTTTCTTAGTTTTATAGTGTTCTGTTTGTTTTGTTGTTTTTGTTCTGTTTTGTGTTGTTTTGTTCTAACAGCGAGGACACTGCTGATTTTAAGTTTGGGGGTAGGGAGTTTTATTTGTTGGTATGAGTTTGTTTGTTTTTGTTTAAAAATAAATAAATAAAAAAAATAAAAAAAATGGAAAAATTATAATGTTTTGTTTGCTCTGGTTTTGCTATAGAAAGTTGGTTTGAGTAAATTCTATAAAGAGTAATAGTGTTTTGAAATTCTCAGAATATGGAATGAATTGACATGAGTTGAGTGTGGTTGATGTTTATTATTGGTTTGCTCCTTAAATGAGATTGCTTAAATGATGCACATTATACTATAGCTTTGTGTTTCGTTTGAAAAAACTTAGGAAATTTCAAATCAACAGTGAGAGTTTGGGATTTGGAAATTGATTGTATGAAACCTTCGAGGCGAAATGGTAAAGAAGCCAAGTCTCCTGGGATGAATTGATATGTGTTTAGAGTATGGAAAACTCAAAAAGGGCTGTTATTTAAGGGATAAAAAAAAAAAAAAAAAAAAAAAAAAAAAAAAAAAAAAAAAACTATTCCGCTATTTGGAATTGCCTAGTAACCAGGAGTAACATGAGCCCATGTGTACTTTTGCGTCAAAAAGTGGTTCTGAATATGAGTAGGCTATAGCAAATCTGATTAGTGACGTTGCTGAGTAACCGGGTGTCTTCATCACCAATGTTGACATTCGCGTAAAAAGTAACAGTGACATAAGATTAAAAAAAAAAAAAAAAGTATACACCCTATACAAAGCCTCAAGCAGAAAGCAGTGGAACAAGTTAATCTCAGTGTTTGTAACCTACTATTAGTGGAGAAGGAGTTATGCAGTCAGCCTATTGAATCATTAACTAGGCTCAATGATCTTGGTTTGGATGACCTGGGTAATTCAAGGATGCTTAAACTATAGTCGCACACATACACCTTTAAAGGAGTCTCATTTGGGAGTGAATTCAGTTAGAATGGATGCTGATATTAATGAATGTGAATTTTGACTATGAGCTGGAAATTAAGAAGCCCTTTTGAGATTGGAGAATCAACTTATTAAGTATCCTGAGCAATTTTTCTGTTTTGTGTTTTGAGTTTTCTTTTTGTGTGTTATGTTCTGTGTTTATTTTGGGCATTGCTCGAGGACGAGCAATGATTTAAGTTTGGGGGTGTGATAACTCTATGAAATAGAGTTATTTAACATGTTTTTAAGCTTATTAATTGTTGTTATTTCAAAATAATATGCCTTAGTTTTAGTAGTTTATATAATATTAATTAGTTTA
>CM046365.1:105775-188464 GCA_025413025.1 Ficus hispida
ACAGCTATGAAGATTAACCTCCACTCATGTACGAGAAGTTGACAACAAGGAAAAACTCCCGAAAAGAACGTTTTGTGTCATTATTATAGTCATTAGATTTGATCAATGTGCTCTGTAAATTTTTATGTATTATGACATGGTCACTATTATGGTCATAAAGACTTTCTGTAATATCAATTATGCGCCTTATGCTGATAAGATCATTTTAATATACATACATTCTGGCAGATGCATTATTCATCTGTAGGTTATAGTCCTATTAAGAATTTTTTTTTTAAGGAAAATTTTTTATTTAATTCAGAATAAAAATTATAAACATATACGTCTAATCCCACATTAGAGAGATACAATGCTTAATAAAAATCAGCGCCATCAATATATTAAATAATATTTTTGTTATATATGGTCACTATCATATTGTCCATACCATTTTGTAGTATGTTGACTAATAAACAAATATAACTCAACAATTAAGTAAATCTCTCTATAAAACAAAAATAAAATATAAATTTAAGAGTGCACAAGGAAAATGAAAGATTTCCTTTTGAGGAAAAAGAGGCATATGATATTCACCAAATTATGGAGAAATTCAAATTAAGTAAATGTATAAACGTAAATTTTTGTTTGAACAAAAAGGAAAACATATAAAAATGGATTATTTCTTTAAAAAAATTTTTAAAAACGAACTAACAAAAATATAGGAAGAAAAATATGTGAAAAATTTATAAAAAATATCACGAACATCAACTTTTGCAATTGAATTTAAAAAGGAACAGCATGAAATAAGGAATTTAGTTTAATTTCTTAAAAAATTCATGTCATAAGATTGAAGGGTTGAACAAACATTCATTTAATAACATTTATTTCTGGTTTTTTTTTTATTAAGAAAAAGAAATCTGGAGAATGCAAATTGTGGAAGGGTAATTGTGGTATGAAAAAATATTGAAATTCAAAATTTATTTAAATTTACAAATAAGTTGGGTTAAAGACATTCTTTATTAGTAATTGCTTCTTTTTTTAATAAAATTGGTTTATAGACATTCTTTATTAGTTGATTTAAAAAATGGCCATTTTGTGTAAATATTTTTTTTAATATTAATAATTGCATGAAAGTTATAATTTTAAGGTCCATATATAGGTTTACCTGATTCTTTTTCCTGATGATCTTAAATTTATTTTATCATTTTTTTTTTCAAAGGTAAAAACTCAAATTTTAAAAGCTCATAACTCTATTATTTCAAGTATAAACGAGATGATTTTTTTAATTGCATAGAATTTCGTGAGAAACGAAACAAAATACATATTGCTATTTTTTTTTTCCAAACACGTTTTAAGTTTTTATACTTTTACTTCAAATAGTTCATTTTCAATCAAACACATAATTTCAAAACTCGATTAAACTCCGATCAAAATAACTTCAAAATTTTAACTTAAGCAGAGCAACCAAATGGCCTATACTCTTTTTTTTTTTTTCCCTACATTTAATTAGATAAATCGAAGGTTAACAAAAATATGTCCCTTCAAATTAACCCTGCTGGTCAAAACGGTAATCTGATTTATGTATATACATACAGTGACGGATTTATAAATTTTTCTTAATGAGGACACATAAGATGACACAGTTTTTATATTTGAAAAAAAATTACTTATATATTTTTCTCGATGGGAACACATAAGAGGATACAATTTTTTATGTTTAAAAAACAATGACTTAATATGGATAAAGAGTTTAATAAATTTTATTTAATTTTGATCAACATATTATAACTTTTAGGTACAACTCTTATATTTTCAAAGCATTCCAACATTGGTGCTTGAACTTCATCTCAAATATCAGAATTATGGTTAAAAAAAATGTGAGTGTTTAGCCTATAATATGTTATAAATCATTTTTATTTTTTACTAAATTTAAGTTTCACTTTTTCTTTTTTCACACAAATATTTTTTTCCTTTGAAGATGAATACTCTTTCCAACAAAAAAAATTATACGCATCAATATTCTAGATGTTGATAATTATAAAGTCAATGTATTTAAAAACAATGGAAAAAAAAAAAAGCAAACAAAGAGTGTAGATAAAGAAATTAGGAGAATTAATAAGAATCCAACGTTGGTTATGGTACTAGAATGTAAAAGATAATATAAGTTTAGTTATGGTATTAAAACATGAAATATAATTTAAATATTAAGTTTGAGTATATTTAAATAAAAAAAAACTTTTAAGCATGGCACATTATACATATACTAAAAGGATGGACTAATCACCGTTTGAGTATAGTAAAATTACACTTTTGCCCTTCCAGATTAGCTTTGCCAGCCCGGTTGCACAATAAAATACCGATTCTACCCTGTCTGCGTGTTTTGACGGTTTTGCCCTTCTAATTATGTCTACCGGTTGAATGTGCATAGTGACATTCCTTTTTTTCCCCTGAAACCCTAATATTGGTGTTTCTCTTGGGGTTGTTGCCACCTCCTCTCATTTCCTCTATTCTCTCTCATTTTTTCATTTTCTTCTCTCTCTTGCTCGCTCGCTCTCTCTCTTTGTTTTTTCTCAGTTTTTGGCTTTTTGGTATACAAACCCTATTTTTCCTTCTTCTTGATCTGTCCGCCGGTCTCCTCTTATTTTTGTTTGTATGTTTTTGATCTTTTTTGTGTTTTTATTTCTTCTTTTTTTTGTTGCTTTCGGTTTTTTTTTTTTTTTGATTTTCGATTCTGCATTGTTTTTTCCTGATTTCTTATTTTTGTCCCTTCCCCTCCCTTCTCCTTTGATTTTTCATCATTTTCGAGCATCTGTATCTAATGTTGATGGGGTTTTTTTTTTTTTTTTGGATTTTTGGTTTTTCATATGTTATTTTCTGATTTTTTTTTTCATCTCTTCCTCTTATTTCTCTCTTAATCTTTCATCATTTTACAGTATGTGCATGTAATATTGATCGGATTTTTTTTTTGTGTGGCCGAAATATGATTAAATTTTTGTTTTTTCTCTATTTGTTGTTTTCGGTTTTTTTTTTTTTGGATTTTCGGTTCTGGATTTTTTTTTGCCCGGATTTCTTATTTTTGTTCCTTCCCCTCCCTTCTCCGTTGATCTTTCATCATTTTTTAGTATGTGTATCTAATGTTGATTGGTTTTTTTTTTTTTTGGATTTTAGGTTTTTTTATGTTATTTTCTGACTTTTTTTTTTTTTGTTCTCCCTTCCTCTTATTTCTCTTTTAATCTTTCATCATTTTTCAGTATGTGCATGTAATGTTGATCGAAATTTTTTTTTACCGGAATATGATTTTTTTTTTTTTTTTGCCCGAATATGATTAAATTTTTTTAAAATCTAGATTTTGATTTTCAAGTTTTTTTGGGTTTTCTTGGGTTGGTCGTCGTCTCCCTCTCATTTGCTGCATTCTCTCTTAATTTTTGTTTTTTTCCTCTGTCTTGGTTGCTCTCTTTGTTCTTCTCTTTCTTTCTGCTTAGTTTTTGAGTTTTTGGTGTCCAAACCCCATTTTTGCTTCCTCTTGCTTTCTCGCCGGTATCCTGTCATTTTTGGTTGTATGTTTTTGATATTTTGTGTGTTTTTGTTTCTTTTCTATTTGTTGTTTTTGGTTTTTTTTTTTCGGTTTTGCATTTTTTTCTGATTTATTATTTTTGTCTCTTCCCCTCCCTTCTCCGTTGATATTTCATCATTTTGGAGTATGTGTATCTAATGTTGATTGGTAAAATTTTTTTTTTTCTTTTTTCCTTTCTTCGTCTTATTGCTTTCTTAATGTTTCATCATTTTCCAGTATGTGCATGTAATGTTGATTGGAATTTTGTTTCGTCCGAATATGATTATATTTTTTTAAACCCTAGATTACATTCTTTTATTATATTTTCCCCCTTCTTCTTGATTTTTTTGCATTTTTCAGTTTTTTCATCTACTGTTGATGGTTTTTTTTTTTTTAATTTTTGTCCCGCTATGAATAATTTTTCTTAAATTCTAGGTTTTCATCTTGGGCTTTTTTTGGGTATTTTTTAGTTAAGTTGCGTAATATTTTCCCATTCTCTATTGTTCATGTAATTTTGATTTAAAAGTTTAGCATTTTATGTTTCTGTCAATTGTACATTTTTCTTCTTTTGTCATCTGAATATTAAATTTTTTTCCCTTTTAATTTTCATTCTCGGTATTGTTTTTTTTATTACTGATTTAGGTTTTGTATAATTATGTTATTTTTTTCATTGTTGTTCATTTTTTTTCTTACAACTTTAAGTTTTGATTTTTATAATTTTTTTATTTTTTTTTATTTTGCTATACAATTAAATGCAAGGAGTCAAATAAAAAATTTAGGTATGTTTTTGTTTTTGTTGTATTTATTTTAATAATTTTTTGTTTCCTTTTCTTTTCTCATGTATACTACTTAATTTGGAGTTTTTCATTTCTGTTATTTTTTTGTGAAGATTGCATCGACAATGCTATGGACATGGCTGCTTGGGAATATGGAGCAAGAGATTGAAGATTTTATTTCTGTAATGTTTGTATTTGTTTAGTTTTTGTCGTTTTTCCCCTCGGCTAATAGTCTCTGCAGTTTGCATGCAAATTTTTTGCGGTTTCTGATTTTCTCTCATATTTAATGCTTCAATTTTATGATTTAGTTAGGATTGAATGGATTGTTAGATTTTCTGATTAGTTAATTTTCTAGGCTATTCATATAGTTTCTAACTTTTGATGTTATCTTCTGTTTTTGCTGATCTGTCATGAGCATTTAATACTTCTTTATCAATTTGCTTGGCTTGGAATATTGTTATTTGTTTTATGTCTGTTATTTACAGACTAATAATCATTTTAACTCAGATTTTTCATATCTTTAAATCTGTCATTAATATTTTGAATTTTCATTATTTTTGTGATTTATTGTGAATTAATGTATTTTTGTCTTTATATCTATGGAAAATGTATTGTATCTCTTTTTGACCGATCTTTTCTATGAAACTTTTTGGAAATAAATTTTTTACCGTATTTCCTCTTATAAATACTTTTCTGCTCATTTATTAGTTCATTCTTATATGTTATCATTACTCTCTCTCTAATAGCTTCTTAATTGCTCTCCTCTGAATGTTCTTTAATTATTATTCGAAATCATCTGTTCTGCTCTTTCCTGAAAATGAATCATCTTGACATCTTTATTTTTATGCAAAACTACTGTTTTTAATCAGGTACTATTCATATTCATCTCTATTAATTGGAATTTATTCTTCCTTTATTATATTAGTATTATATGTTTTATAATTATTGTTATCAGTATTATAATGATGCTATAGGAGAAATAGTTTTAATTTTTTTTATGCTCTGTTTTGCCTCTCCCCTTCTCTCCCCCGTCTCTGACTATAATGTTAATCTTAGTTTTTTGTAATATTTTTTCATTATTATTCTTATTATAAGTTAGATGATTATATTATATGATTTACTATTTTTTTAACTGCTGTGAATGTTACTGTAGTTGTGATGAATGTTTGGTTTTTTTTTTTCCGTACTTTTTCTGTCTTTCTTTTCTTTTGTTGATACTTTAAATGTTTTTTTACAAAATTTTCGATCACAAATTATAACATGCTATGATGATCTTCATTTATGTATAATATAATCCATATACCAAATATATTACTTAATTTGGTATATGTTGCTGAATTTAATATTATTCAAAGTGTATGTTGAATAACTGTTATATGTTATTTGATAGTCTTCATTGTTGTTGTGAATATTTGGGAATTATAATCTCTATCTTTTTCTGATAATAAAATCATATTGAATATATTACTATTTTACTTAGTTTCTTGAGTTTTTAGTATTTTCTTATTTTTTCTACATTTGCAGTTTTGTATTATAACTATTTTCTGTCTCCTCTTATTCTTTTTATTTTTGTTTTCCAGAGTTCAATTTTCGGCTCTCTTTTATGTTTTTATCGATTATTCCATCTCTTACTGTTTTTACTACTTGGTGTTTTCTTACTATTTTTTTCTAGTTATCTTCCTTTTCTGCTTATTAATTTTTTTCAAAGTACAGATATTCCCAAATATCTCATCCGGTAGCTATTGAAGATAAGGTTGAATAACATTTTAGTTATTCTTCATAAATAATCTTATGATATATGAGATCTGAGCTTAGTGTAATAAATCTTAATTTTCTTTTATCTTTCCATAAAACAGTATCCATAAACTTTTTTAATATTTTCTATAATATGAATATATTGAATTATTTATTTACATTAGTATCTATATATTGATTCTGTATTGATTATGTATTTTGAATGTTCATTTATCCTTTCTATTATCTTGCCATGTTATTATTTTTTTGTTCATTTTTTTTTTTCTAATTTCACACAACTTTTTTCCACTATTTTTATTAGCCGAGGGGGTCTCTTTTTTTTTTTTTTTTTTCAGATTGTAAATTATTTAGATTTAATAGAAGAATTTATCTGCATAAATGTCTTTATACTTACAAATATTTGTAATTTTTAATGTATAGTTCAATTTTTTGTATTTTGTAATTTATGTAATTTTTATTGTATGATTTACTTTTTTATACTATGTTATATTGTAGTAGGATAATAAATTTTTACCTTAGAAGATTTATCATATTTCTTAGATAGTTTTGAGAAATTGTTCAGATTGACAATTTCATAATTATATAAAAAAAACTAAAATTGTTTCAAAATATTAGTAACAGCAAAAAAAGATAAGTATATAAAAAACTTGATAGCTATTTGCCTATGAATAATTGACTACTAAACTGAAAAATAAAATTATCAAATTTTATTCACCCAATATTTTAAATAATAAACAAAAATGATAAAATGTTGACTAACAAAAAATTATGACCGAAAACAAAAACATAATTAATACAATTAACTTTAACTTATAGTTGTAAACAAAATAAATCAATTTACAGAACTGTTTAAATATTTTGTGCAAAAAAATTTAATTAACAAAAAATATCATATTAATACAATTAAGTCATGGTACTAAAAATAAACAACAACTAAAAATCCGAAAAATAAAAAATAATTTATCAAAATTTGTAATTATAAAAATTTTATACATTTAGAACAAAATTAAGGAATAAAATTTTATATTATAAATTAAGAAAAATAAATTTTGTTCAATTAGTTAAATTTCAAAAAAATGCATTTCGTATATATATAATACTTTATATAAATTTGAAACTAATATTGTATAATATTATAACATAGTATTATAAATATTATAATATTGTAATAATTAACACTAAAAAAATATACTTATCATAATTATATTATTTATCTTAATTAATTATTTTTATTATATAATATTTAATTATTTCTTTTTATTTTTCCTGCATTCTCGGGCGTAGTACGGGTCTCAAACTCGTTAAAACTATTAAGTGAAATAATGGCATCTTTTTGAAATTTATAAAGGGATATTTTATTTTATTTCTAACACAGGTATGCGGTCGTCTTCGTTAACATTCGTAGGAAACAAGACTCTTCGAGTTTGCTACTTGAGTTAGTAATGCTCTAAATGATCACATTGCAACAACTTCAATAAATTTTTTAATGAAGATACATTTTAATACCAAGTATAACGTTAACAAACATGTTTAGTAACGTATCAACTTAAGCAAAAATAAAGTTGTCATGCCATTTTATATATTAGACACGCAAGATAATTATAGATAGAGGGAGTATTACCTGTTAATTTGTTACCATGGTAATTTTATTATCACCTAAAGTACTATACAAATCTAGTTTTGCTAATTTGCTTAATGCAATCCTTATATAGGACCCACTATATATTTGGCATGTACAATGTAGATGTTAATAGGATATATAGATAGGGCTTTTGTTGACCTCGTTAATGATAAGTTAATGATAAATGTGATGAAATGATAAGATTACTATAATTAATGTCAAGTTTTGTTTTAAGATAAATAGCTAGCACCAATAAATCATCAACTCATGATTAATGGAGAAAATCGTTGAAGATGGACGTCGGAGCTTTTGAAATCGGAAGATAGAGTCAATGCCTCAAGATGTTATCCAACACTCAACTCTTGTATCGGTTGTGTGCGTCTCTCTTTTTATAACTCGAGGTTTTTGGCCTATTTCTCCCCTTCTTCTTTTTAATCGGCACACTTAAATTAAACATATATGTATGATTATTTTTAACAAAATCCTGATAATCAATGATTTCTTAAGCGATTGAGAGCCAAGACTCAGTATCATTATGGGCATTACTAACTTCGCATAAAAGTAATTATAACGGGATCAAAATACAACCAAGATTCAAATTTAGCAGACAAACAACCAACGTGAAAGGTAGAAAAACCACTTCCATTGTTTGAAATAACTAACAGAAATAAAACATATAGAGAAAAGGTGGCGAAGACATCGCGATCATTACACACAAGCCTTACACCAAACAAAAAAAAAAAAAAAAAAGAGTAATGGCTGATTAAACGGTCCACATCGTCGGGAGAAGTCAAGTTGCTGAAAGACCTCCCGGGTACGAGACGACCACGCATCACCGTCAACTATTTTATTCTTGCCTTGCGTCTTCCTACAACATCCATTGTCCTTCCATTGGCTCACCGCTGCCAATATTCTCATCATATGATTCATGCCTCCATCCGTAGGGAAAATCAATAACAGGCAACCGAAATTTGTTTCAAAAGAGAAAACCGATTGAAAAACTCTAACGTCCATACGTTAAAAAGGGAAAGAGAAGAGAATAAAGTAAACTTATTTAACTTAAATATAGTAAAGTCATTTTATTTTCTTCTTTTAATTTGGTACAAATGTTATTTGCTACAATTTTTATAAAATTGCTCTTTCAAATAAACTAGTTATGCCATATCTGTAGAAAAAGAGGGGAAAAAAAAAAAAAAAACACCCTCAATTAGTGTTTTTTTTTTTTTTAATCACGTGCACGGCACATGGAAAAGCAAGTGAAAGTGTGAAACCCTTGGTGGGTAACTTGGTGGTAGGGAGGGTGTAGAAAAACAAGAGGAAACGGAGGAGGCCAATGGGTTGCGTTCGCTGTTGCTGGCCTCTGTTTCCTACGGCCGCGCCGGCGACACCGTCCCTCTCAAATCCCCCGCCTCAACAACGGGCTTTCTCTCGCTATCACGGCGGTCTAACTCTGCATTTGAAACGACCAGTCAGACTCAGAGCTGCACATTCTTCTCCACTTACCGGCGGCGGCGGAGGAGGAGGAGGACGAGGAGGAGGAGGAAAGAGCGAAGGTAAGAACAACGGCGGTTCAGGTTGGGAGGGGGATGAGGGAGATGATGGGTCAAGTGGGTCTGGTCCCAATCATTCAATTCTGTTGCTGTCGTTGCTCTTCTGCTGCTCCAGGTTGAAGTTGGCTAGAGCCGAGTCTGTGTCGTCGTCTGATTCTTCTGATTCTGGTTGGGTGTGGGAAGTTAAGGGAGGGAAGTGGAGTTTTCTTGTTCCTCATAAGTTGGAGGACTCTTTTGTCGTTTCGTCTTCAACAACGTTGTCATTTGGAAATGGAAATGGATCGTCCCATTTGGAAGTGTGGATGAACAAATGCAGAGATGTGTTGATGCGTTTGATGCTTCCAGATGGTTTCCCTGAAAGCGTGACTCCTGACTATTTGGATTACTCTCTTTGGAGAGCCGTCCAGGGCGTCGCCAGTCAGATTAGTTCTGTTCTTGCTACTCAGGTACTCTTGTTTCTTTTCTTTTTTCTTTTCTCGTTTGCCAAACACCATGGAAAGAAAGTAGTGAACAAGTGAAGATGATCTCTTTTTATTTAGAATTAGGAGTTTGTAAAGTAGCTTATAACCTGTGTCATGTCATGTCATGCCATGTATGCAGTCATTGCTTTATGCTGTTGGATTGGGGAAAGGAGCTATTCCGACCGCCGCAGCCGTGAATTGGGTTCTTAAAGATGGAATTGGGTATCTGAGCAAAATCATGCTCTCTAAATATGGACGCCATTTTGATGTCCATCCAAAGGGTTGGAGGTTGTTTGCAGACCTTTTGGAAAATGCCGCCTTTGGATTGGAAATGCTCACCCCTGCTTTTCCTCATCTGTTTGTTCAGATCGGCGCTGTTGCTGGAGCCGGACGCTCAGCTGCTGCCTTAATCCAGGTTTTGTTTTATTGCAACCCCATGTTGTCCCTTGTATCTATCTATCTATCTATCTGTAATAAAACGTGTTTGTCATCTTTTATTTTGAAAAATTCTGCGTTTCTTACTCAGTCTGTAATAAATCTTCCCTTGATCTGTTGATTCACGTAGAATACTGGATAATAGGGCATCTACTACCTTTTTGATTCACACAGACTGCCGATAAAATACGTATCGACCACTAATAGATTCTGCATAGTCCCAAGAGAACTGGATAAAGCACAAGGTTCCTAACAAAGTGACAAAAGAAAGCGTAAAAACTAAACCCCGGTTCTAATCTAAAAATACAAGAAATAATTGAGCAAAGAGAATACTAAACTGTCCGTAAAAAATTATTATCACACACAGGCGACATAAAACATAATCATAAAACAAAAGCTGGATCGCTAAAGGTTTTATGTGGCTCAAATGACTATAGTTATCGAAAACACAGCTACTACTAAGTGGAAACAAAAGGCTTCCATGATTCCACGAGAAAAGCACACTACCAGGGCTTGCAAATGGCATGCCAAGTGACATGTCCTTTGCTATTTTGTGCAGAGAACCACATATTTTGAGGTCCCTTGACTGCATTACCTTTTTTCCCCGATTATGGTGTTTTAATTAAACGTTTGGATTCATTATTTGCAGGCTGCTACCCGAAGTTGCTTCTTTGCTGGTTTTGCTGCTCAGAGGAACTTTGCTGAGGTAAAGCATAGTTCTTTCTGCTTAAAGTACTTAGATTTTTTTTTTCTCCTCTTTTTTATGTAATTGATTTTGGGAACTATAGAGGCATTGCTATGGAATTGCGCTGACCGGCAAATGATACCTCATTTTGCTGACTCTAAGCATTTAGTTAGTATGCTTATAACTCGGTTCTTGTTATTTTTTCGGATTCTTATGATCAAGTGCAGGTTATTGCTAAGGGAGAAGCTCAAGGAATGCTGAGCAAGTTTTTGGGTATCATTATGGGTATAGGATTGGCCAACTGCATAGGCACCTCCACATCTCTTGCCCTTGCTTCTTTCAGTGTGGTGACTTGTATCCACATGTACTGCAATCTGAAGTCATATCAGTGCATTCAATTAAGGACTTTAAACCCTTATCGTGCAAGTATTTCCCCATCTATTTCTCTTTTATTATTATTCTTATTCTTATTATTATTATTTCTGATTGAAGTTTCTGGTTGTCATGTCGTTTAAGTTTTATCTATCTTATTCAAGTTTGTATATACCCTCACTGAAGTGTATTTATTGGGTTGCATGATGTTATATTTAAAATGAAAGGATACAAAAGTTAAGCCGTAACTTGATACACATTAGTAACTTATTTGGAGTTGAAAGTGTATAAACATTAGCAGCATGCATGGACATCAGAATAGGTAACTGTGGGAAAAAATCTTGCTTAACCATCATGGATATTGCAGGTGTTTAGTATTTTGTATAGGAAAACATCTGCTTCATATTCGATTGGGCATTGTCATTATGATTCCGGTATTTATCGTTTGTGTGATTGTTTTAACAGGTTTAGTTTTCAGTGAATATCTCCTCAGTGGACAAGCGCCTCCAATTAAAGAGGTGAATGATGAGGAACCGCTCTTTCCTGCCGTACCAGTTCTAAATGTGAAACCAGTGAACAAAGTACGTAACTTTTTCTCCATCTAATAGTTTATGGTTAATCTACTGTGGGGATGAGTGACGGCCTTCAAAATTTTGAAGTTTAGGAGTTTCTTTGTGAGAGGGATGTGGTGCAAGGTTGTGGCCTTAATGATCAGTTTTAGGCTGATGAAGATTGGGAGTGTCATCGAAGTGATTCAGGGGTGCCTATTACAGACTACGCTGAGAATGGGCAAATTTTATGGGAAGAGGTTACATTATCTGTTTGATTGTATCCTGATTAATGTATATCTGTCTGTAGGAACAATCACCTGTACTATCTGCGGAAGCAAAGGTTGCAGCTGCTGAAATTGATAATCGTTTACAGCTGGGATCTAAGCTTAGTGATATTGTCAACAATAATGAAGATATGTTAGCACTTTTCAGTCTCTATACGAATGAGGGCTACATTTTGACTGAACACAAGGGAAGATTCTGTGTGAGTGTCGGTTTTCAGTCTGCATCTTGTTGTAGCTTCTCTTCTATTTTCTCGTTTTCTTGTTTGGGGCTGGTAGCTGTTAGTCTAATGTTAACATCTTTGTCGCCAGTAGTAGAAAGTGTTATTATTATTATTATTATTATTAATATATGTTGTTGGTGTTAGTGATATGAATGTTGGCATATGAAACAGGTGGTGCTTAAGGAAACTTGCTCACAACATGACATGCTCAAGGCATTGTTCCATGTCAACTATCTCTACTGGTTAGAGAAAAATGCAGGAATTGAAGGAAGAAGTCCTTCTCTGGACTGCAAACCAGGGGGCAGACTTCAAATATCTCTAGACTATGTGGAAAGGGAATTCAACCATGTCAAAAACGACGGAGAATCGGTGGGTTGGAACACGGATGGGCTCATTGCAAGGCCTTTACCCAATAGGATCCGTCCAGGTTTTGTGACATCCCAAAATTCTTAGCCGATTCATGCTGACAAGTAGCTAATCCACGGCTTTTCAGTAAGAAATAAGACCGAACATAAAGAAGTCAATTCTTGGATTCTAACACATTGTCGGGACCACACTGTACAGGTAATGAGATTGGAATAGACTGTCATCACAAAAGTGGAATTTGGAAATTTAGGGGTGACTCTAGGGCGTAAAACTTGGTTGAACCGATACGTGAATAGGATGAAATATGTGAAACACAAGTGTATTAGGTTTGGCAATTTGGGTTAAAAAGACTGGCATTTTTTGGTTGATGGGGGCAGGAAAATGGGGTAGGCTTACTTTGTTGTTACAGGCAAGTTTTTCATTCGTCTTCAATTTAGGGGAAGAACGATTATAAGAAACCAAAGCATTGTGTTCGTGTCATTAATGCGATAAAAGAAGAATATGGTGAGTGTTTGTAGTCAAAGGGGATGGATGTTTGGAAAGAGATGGAGATGGTAGTTTCGCGCTCTAACGTAGGAGATGCGAAAAAGTATTTTAGAGTTCGGTCATAGAAAAACAAGTCATTGAAGTTGTCTCTCTTTGGTTGTTTTTCTGTTCTTCTTCTTTTTTTTTTTTTTTGTAACTTTGCTATGAATATTTGTTTTAGTATAGATTGCTTATTATAAAGAAGAGGAAGAGTGAAGAAGACTGATCAGAATTATGAAGAGGACTGAATGAAACTTTGGACTTGTTGGTTGTTACTACAAAAATTGCAACTGGGTACTTCTGATTATCTTTTGTACTCACGTTTTGTTCAATTTCACTCAATTCAAGTAAATAAAATAAATAAATAAATAATAGTGTACCAAAAATTCTTGTTTTTGAAGTAGCTTCCCGCTCTTTTACTGGAGTGGGAATCTATATCTGACCGCAAGAATTAAAGGGAATAAATGGTCCTCCTTATTATAAGAAAATGAGGTAACAATTTAAAATAATAATAATAATAATAATAATAATAAATAAATAAATAAATAAATAAAGGTGCTCGTTTGTTAAGTTAAGGTCAAAATATGCAAGTGAAGTTCACTAAAAGCTGAAAGATACCATTACCATCCATAATGATGAAAAATGGATTTAACTTTTTTTTTTTTTTTTTTTTACTGCTCTCACATTTATTGCAAATGCCTATTAATCTCAATTGAGTTTTATTAATCAAATCAACCACTGAATATTAATAATTAAAAGGCATCCAGGAAATAACAAAACATTACTATACTCCTTATAAAAATTATTAATAAAAAAAAAGGAGAGAGAGAATGGTGTAGAGGAAGCAAGAAAGTCACATAATAATTGATTGGGAAAAGGACATTTTACACATAAATAAATATTATTATTATTGTTATAACAAATAACAGAAGAACAGGACATAAATGGCAGAAAAGCAGCTTTAATGTGACTAGTATTTGGCTTCTTATCTTATGTCTTCTCTCTCTGTCTCTCTCTCTCTAGACATGGCCCAGTTGACGAAGTCGAGGACAAAATGTGCCAATTATTACCAAATTACAAATATATTCTCCAAACGATATAACATGACTTCGGCTTTAGTCTAATCACCTGGGATTTCCTTTTGTCCACTCCTCTCTCTTTGTTTTCATACTTTATATCATTATATATATATATATATATATCTATGTCATCTCCCGAGAATCATACTTTCAATTTAATATATGAAAGTAAATAAACATAGCATAATATTTTTTTAACGTACTGCTAATATTGAAATGGTGTGTTATCACGAGATTTAGTCACCGTATACTAATATTAAAAGGATAGTTTAATCACCTCAGAGTTTACTTATACACTTTCATTATAAGTAGCATATATAATAAATATTGAATCTGTTTTTCACTTTAAGATTCATTCTGAGTTTAAAAATTTTAAATTTAAGTTAAAAATTTTTATTAAATTTTTAAAAAAAATAAACTTTTTTTAAAAAAAATAATAAAAATTAAAATAAAAAAATATATTTTAATTGAAGATGAGACAGCTCATCAAACAACAAGGCTTAATATGTTATATTAGGCCCATGATTCATATATAGACATATGCTTCATATATAGCCTTACATATATATATATATATATAGATATATGCTGGCCAGATTAGACAATCAGTCATTTCCATGCACACATCTCCTGGCCCTACTTACCCCTATTGCCTTCCTTTCTTTTCGTTTCATCATGTCTCTTCACTATCCATCAACATTTCTTTTTTTTTTTTTTAATCTCCTTCTTTTATATGGTTCGTTTTGAAAAATTATTTTAAATCAAAATTTTTATCTCAATATTTATTTTTTTTAAAATAAAATTTTTTTATCTTTTTTAAAAAAATTTATCTTTTTAAAAAATTAATATAAATTTATTATTAAATTTTTAATTTTTAATTCAAAATTGTTCCCCAAAACAGACCTTTATTTGTTTAATTATTTGTTTTCCTCGTACAAGAGAGTTTTGTGTAGGATCTAAAAGTTTCTGTTACTAGTAGTCTGTTTGTTTCAAAAGGCTGTCCAAGCAAATTGTGGTTCACGTGATTTAAAATATAAACAAGGGATAATTTTGTACTTAATAATACCACGAGGTGAAGAGTGTTCTAAAGCTTTTTTAAATAAATAAATAAATAAATATATATATATATATAAAATCAAGAAAATTGTAATGCAAGATCATTACAATTGCATCAATTCTAATTAAAGTTTACATAGAAATGAATTTTGCTATGATTTTGATTATATGTGATAGAGCATAATAACAACTGCGGTGTCTTGGACTAAATGAAATTAGAAACAAGAAAGAGTGGGTTAATGTAAAGTCTTAAAAGGCATTCGCAAAATTTTACAGGCTTACACTGTTTATGTCGTCAAAGTCAAAATTAATTATATGCTCCTTTTGCTGGAACAGAAAAGGGTTATAATTAATTAAAACGTTGTTAGGAGGAGGATTAATGATAGTTAGATTTGAAAATACGTTGTTGTTAATTATGTGGTGAATGCCTGATCATTAATATTTATATTAAAGAATGGTTGTGCCAATTAGATTTAATTTATAAAAAGAAAAAAAGAAAAGAAAAGAAAAGAAAAATGGTTGGGCAAATTGTACTGTAATTTGTTTTGTTTTTGTTTTTGTTTTTGTTTTTGTTTTTTTTTTTATTATTTAGAGATGCAAAAAACAACAAAAACAAAGAGAGAAGAGAAGAGATGAATAAATTCTAAAGATGAGTTGTCGAACTGCATAAGTTTGGCCCACTCTGCTGAAAAGAGTTAGTGCACCCACTGACTTAAAAAAAAAAAAAAAAAAAAAAAAAAAAGTATCACACAAGACCACTAAACTTTGCCACAAGCGATAACACCCATTTCCCTTACTAGTACTATTATCTTCTTATACATATATATATATATATATATATGTATCACAATACATATTGGTGATTTTTATGGTGGATTGGGGGGATGGTGGTGGGGATACCGGGGGCTTTTTATTATTATTATTATTATTATTTTCTTTCTGATGCCAAAATGGCAAAAGCTCTTCTTTTCTTCTTCATCTTCACTTTGATAATAATCCAAATTTGACCCCCCCCCCCCCCCCCCAACACACCGAATAATTAATAATATGAATAATAAGAATACCTCCACTTCACATCCAAACAACAAACAATTTGCATCCTCCAATTATTATTATTATTATTATTATTATTATTATTATGCCCTTCACTGAATTCTGCAATCTGGAGTCTGCAATTCTGCATTGCCCTTCATTTATTTTCATTTTCCTTTTCCATTTTGGTTTCTGCTTTTACTCAACACCCACACTTTTACACATTTGCACATACCTTCCTTCCCTGCATTCATATCCATTTTTATTTGTAAGGAGCTATATTGTAAATTATAAAGTGCTTGATATTTCTTCGGTTGGGTTGGCTATATCTTAGGATATTAATTATTTTAAATCGTTAAATTTATATCATATTCTTTCGACTTTACCTATTTTGATTTATTTGTTAATCATGTTTCATATTAAAAGGATATGTACTACTATAAAGATGACCTATTGTAG
Source organism: Ficus hispida (assembly GCA_025413025.1). Lineage (NCBI taxonomy): Eukaryota > Viridiplantae > Streptophyta > Magnoliopsida > Rosales > Moraceae > Ficus > Ficus hispida. The sequence goes on from CM046365.1 coordinate 122,536, forward strand.
AATAATTTTGTAAAAAGAGCTTTTTTATTATTGTAAGACATCATCATCGATCGATATCACCCATCGATATCGATAGAGTATGTTTTATAAATGTTTAAATTTGATCCAAATCAAGTTCAACATACATGCATATATAAATATATATATAAAACTGATAGTTTTTTTAAGATAGATTTGATATTTTAAAACTCTCCAAAGAGCTTGGGGAGCTTGGGGGACTTGGGAGAAGTCGGAACTACATTATTTGCGTAATCCAAAGGTTGAATGCAAATTAAAAAAAAAAAAAAAAAAAAAAGAAGAAGAAGAAAACAAGGCCCCAGGCCCCAGGCCCACGCAGACGCAGTACAATTAGTAGAAAACAAAACATAGCTTTGCTTTGGACACATTCTAATTACATACATATATGTGAATCTTTAGTTGTAAGGTTTGCTCATGGTTTTTAATAATTAAAAATATAAACACAAGGTTGAGGTGGGGGTGGGGGATCGTTAATTAAATAATTAACGATGATAAATGGGGAGAGCATTTTGATTATAATAATAAGAGTTTATTATTAGCCATTGGGATTGGAGTGGTCAAACTTTTTTTTTTTTCTTTTTTTTTTTTGGGTTCGTTCGTTCGTTTACTATTTTATTATTATAAACCTATCGGTGCTTCCCAACATTTTTGTTTAGGATAGATGGCATCCCTATTCTAGGTATACTTGTAATTGCTAATATTGCTAAAAGCTGATCAAACAAAAAAACTCTGTAGTCGTCTTTCCTTTTTAAAAACAAACTACAACAAAATATTATATTTTACTTTTTCTCGTCTCCTTTTTTTTTTTTAATTAATTTTTTTAGGATATTTGATAATAAAATTTCACTCCAATTAAATTATACTTTTTCATCTTAATTTTTATTTTTTTTTCTGAAAAATCAACAAAATTCATAACTATTTTTTAAAAAATCAATTCAACTCAAACTTAAAAATTTTAACTTAACTCAAACTCAACTCATTCACCAAACACCCTTAAAATTTATAACTGCCTCTAGCTAGCTCTCTGAGCTTTGCCTTGCCTTATATATAATATGTTTTTGCACTCACAATATTATTTTGCTATCCCAACTCCAAATTCGTTGTTTAATTCAATTCATGATTCGCTGATCTATGAATTTGGGGGATATTAAAAAAAAAAAAAAAAAAAAGCGAAAAGGGCCAAAAATCTACGCCTGTGGATTCTCTTTTATTGCTTTTGGCCCATTTACAATCCTGACAAATCTCGCATTATTGCTGCCTCTCTCTCTCTCTCTCTCTCTCTTCCATCCCAATCTTACATATCCGCTTCTTTCCACCCAAAAAACCAAAAAAAAAAAAAAAAAAAATCTCCTTGACGCCAAGAAAGAAAGAAAGAAAATATTTTTAAGAGGGAATTTGATTTTGTAGCTGCTTTAAGACTGACAAAAGAAACACTTAAATTGGGCAGTCCTTTTTTCCGATTTCACTTGGTTAAATAGGAAAATCTGTCTGCAATTATATTATGAGATGAACAAACTTAATATCATTCAGCCCTGCATATTCATACATAAATCAAATGGGACAGCAAAATGAAAAGTAAAAAGAAAAAAAAAAAAAAAAAAAAGGAGTAGCAGAGCAGCTACTAAAAATGAAATGAAATGAATTGTCTCATTCGTATTCATCTTCACTAACAAAATTTCCTTCCTTTCCACGCATTTACATCTTCTGATGAACAAAACCCAAAAAGAAAAGAAAAGAAAAGGAAAAAAAAAGAAAAAAAAAGCATGGAATTATATACCATACACATGATGTATAAATTTAAAAAAAAAAAAAAAAATCAGAAAGGAGTGATGTGAGTGGTGTTAGTATCGTAAGAAGAAAGGAAGGAGGCAGAGGAGTTGGAGGAGGAGAGGCGGAACATCTTGAGCAAGTCGGCAGACATTAGCCGGACGGCGGGGGAGCAATCTGACTGCATGAGAAGCAGAATCTTGGTGACTCCGTTGGCCTTCTCCACGGCGTCCTGAGCCCCCTTGTCACTCTGCAAGTAGCAAACGCTCCAAAGCACCGTCACAGCGAGCTCAGTGGCGACGCTAGACACCTTCAGCAGCACTCTCTCCGCCACTCTCTCCACCACTCCCCTCTCTCTGCAAATCTCCGTCCTCCCCTCCCTCACCGAAGAAACCGCCTCCAGAACCCGTAGCACCTTCTCCGTCATCGACACGCTCATATCCTGCTCCCACAGACACTTCTCCAACGTCTTCACCACTCCCAGCCTCACCATCCTCACCTTCGCCCTTCTCCCCATTGACACCGCTATCAGGCACGATATTCCCGCTTCCATTACGCTCCTATCCTTCTCCGGATTTATCATTTTCAGTAACTCTGCCAATACCTCCTCCTTCTCCCCTATTTTCTTCTTCACCTCCGCGCTCACGGCCATCCACTCCAAAACCCTTGCCGATCCGATTCTCGATTCCACGCTTCCTCTCTGCATAACCGCCACCACCGACCTCAGCCAATCGCCTTCGCTCTGCTTCAGCATGGACGTCGCGACCTTCTCCATGTCCGAAATCTCCGTTCGGATCATGTCCAGAGCCCTGACCGCCAGCTCCGACAAATCCACGCTTCTCGAGCCTCCGTCCGCGGCATTGCCCAGGAATTCGACCAGCATCGGGACGAAGCCGTCGGCTCTGGCGACGAATCTCCTGTTCTCGTCCGACTCCCTGGCGAAGCAGACGATCTTGGAGAGAGAATCGAAGGAGGACGACTCGGAGGATCCCGGGTCCAGGCGGCGAATGAGGTCGAGGACTTGGTCCTGCGAGAGGAGAGGCTTTGGAGGAGACGACTCGGCGGCCGAGTCAACCCGGTGGTGAACGGAGTCGGACCAGATCTGGATGAGTCGCTTGAGGGTGCGGTTGGGGACGAAGTCCTTGGTGTGGAGGACCTGCATGGTGGCCGGGCAGGTGTTGTTGCCGTTGTCGAGCCATCGCTGGATGCTGGAGCGGTCGTAGGTGACTCCGGTGCACAAGCTTACAGGGGATTTCATCACGTCCAGCGAAATCGGACATCTGAAGAAGCTGGGGACCGTGATGTAGAGGTCGTCCCTCACCATCTTGGCTGTCTGTTTGGAGGGCAAGAAAGTGTCAGGAAGCTGGATGGGAAAGCGAGAGAAATTGATAAAAAGAGAACCCAATAAAAAAAAAAAATTATATTATTCGGAATCTGGAAGAAGAAGAGGAGGAGAAGGAGATGGAGGAGACAACAGAGTGGTGCGTTTAAAGCAGAAAGAGAAAGGCCAAGAAAGAGAGTCAAAGGTACGCTGACGTCAGCTTTTACTTTTTTCCCTGATTTATACATTAATTATCCGGTATTTGGTTTTTAAACTATTCTTCTTCTTTGATTAAAAATTTAAATAATATTCTGTGGCTTTGGTTACTGGTCAAAGGAGGACCAGTCTGAGTTAGCTGTTTCCCGCGTATTATTACGTTTATTATGCCTGTAGCATTTCCACCGTCGGATTGTTACGTAGAGCTTCGAGTTCTCTGGGCCGTAGCAGCTATCACGAACGGCTGGGATTTTAGGAAAGCGTTACACGTGGGATCCATGTTAAAAAAAAAAAAGGGCGTATAATGAGGAGGAGAACGTGGGGGTGGTGGGGACCACTGAGCAATAAATTGAGGAAGTCTCTCTTTTTTTTTTCCCCTTAATTTTTGTTCTTTAAAATTTCTTCTTTTCTTTTCTTTTTTTTTTTTTTTAATTTTTTAATTTTCTTATTTTTTGGGTGGTTTCTGGGCTTGATATGGGGCCCGTGGGCCCCACCGAGGGTTCGCTTGGTCGGAGTGATTGCATCATTTTTGTACGTTTGGAGGAGTAGTGCCAGAGGAGGGATGAGAGGATTTAGTTCTTACGTTCTATTGTTTGTTTATTATCATTTTCTTTCCTGTTAATAACATTATAATACGTATTTAATTAATATAATTTTTTTATTTATAATATCATATAATATTATAATTAAATATACATTAATTCATGTTTCGCGATACTATTATTAACAAAAAAAAAAAAAAAAAGGCCTTTTAATATTGGGTGTATGGAAATCAATTACTAATCTCCAAATTTTTTTTCATAAACATTAAGATTAAGTAAGGTTTGGTCTCGTCCCTACTCTTCTCCTCATTTTAATTGTTTATTTTTCGTCTCAAGGCTGCAGTGCAGATCCATCAAATCAAGGAAAATAAAAATAATGAAGCTAGCTATAGCTATTTTCTAAGTTGTAAGTATGTATTTGTTAGTGGAATAACTTTGTACTGGAAAATCCTTTTAAAACTAAAAGTGCTTCCAACAATAGCTAATAAATAAATGCAGTCTAATCCCATAGAAAAATAGTAGTATTTTATTTAATGGTGAGTCATTTTTGTTCTTTCTATGATAAAGTGCCGAGGGTGTTAATTAATTGGAAATAGGATACCCTTAGAAATATCAAATATCCATGTTGGCAATATGCTATATATACATAATTCATATAGCTATGCCTTAAATGTGTGTGTGTGTGTGTGTGTGTGTGTATGTGTATAGATATATATAGCTTAGAATTATACTTTATGTCAAAATTATGATATTGTTAGTATTATTTTAATCTTCTTTTTTTTTTTTGTTTGGTATTTACCATTAAAAAAAAAAATTATGTATCATGGTATTATAATGGTAATAGAATTTCTGACAAATTCATATTTATTATTTATGTTTCATTATTTGTTTCGAATTCATTGTGAAAAATTTTTGACAAGCAAAATGGAACAACTTTTGTGATTCATCTAGATATAATACCGTGAGATTCTGATAATTGAGATCGGATTATTGCTTGATAAATTCATAATTCATTTTATTGAATTTTTTGTGAAACAAATTCGAAATAATATATATATATATATATATATATATATATGAGGCTTCTGGAAGGTAATAGAAATGAGTTTTGGCTCGAGTAAAATTTGAATGTAGGGAGGAATCTATATTCACAAAACAGACAGGGTTGGATGTTTATTAGATAGAGCTTTGATAGATTCTATTCTAAAAGGACTTGGAGCTTAATTCCACTGGGACTAGAGAGAGAGAGAGAGAGAGAAAAAAAATTCAGAGGAATGCAATGCTTTGTTTTGTTAGGCTAAGTCTCAATGGTGAGAGGAGCGAAAGAAAGAGAACATCAAGAGATGGGGGGGTTGGACGAGGTCTAAAGGCAATTATATAAAGTCAAATACTTGGAGTAGAGCTGTGTGCGTGTCTGAAGACTTGTCACTGTGAGAGGAGACATCGTCGCTTAACCTTTAGGCCAAGTTTCGAGCAACATTGTTATTTCATTAGTTGTAGCCTTAATTCAAACTTTTTATAACATTAAAGACTCTTTGTATTATATTTCAATTACATAAAATTTGGTACGTACGGGTTAATTAGATAATGCTATCATTATAGATCCCTCAATTTCCTTGTATAAGTAGGTATTTGTGCACATATTCTTCCATTAAGAAGTATTAAAGACGATGAATTTTTCGCAATATTATGGCTCAAAACAACTACTATATCTATCTATCTATATATATATATATATATATATATATATATAGAGAATAGAAGGTTCATAATGATAGCCATTCATTGCACACGTAAGTGGGGATTTTGCTTCTACAACCATTCAAAGGAAACAAACGTGCAAAAGTAGATATGAACCTAAAAGATTTTATTCATATATATATATATATATATATATATATATTGCATATTATAAAGCTATCCAAAGTGACTCCCACCTCATTATGATTTTTCAGATAATCACCCTCCTCCTCTATCCAGGATTCTTGTTCACTCTTCTTTCACTTTCTTTATCCATTAGTTCTTTTTTTTTTTTTAATACCTAAAACAGAAAAAAAAAATGATTAACAATAATTATAAATTTCTACATGATTGTCTTTTTTTCGGACGAAAATAGAAAAGTGGGTTTGCTGTGAAGGAAGTTATTGGCATATTTACCTACCAACAAGAAATGAAGGAAGAGTAAGAGTGCAAACGAGCGTCAATTCTTTATTTACTAGCTTGATCTCACATTAATTTAATATTGAAAATATTATATCTCCTCCGAATTAATTGACATTCCCGATCATAATATTATGTTAAAGGAGTATCTTCTTCTTAGTTTACTTGTAAAGTATTATATTAATTAAAAGACTACCAAAAAATGCAATTACAACCTATGTTACTAATTTTTATTTACAAAAATAATTTTTTTTAATTATTATTGATATTGTTAATAATAACTAAAAATTGAAGTTGTTTTTACTAGAAAAAATATTAGATATCATTTTTTACCCTTTTATTTTACTTATTTTGATTTAAGCTTTTAGACTTTTTATTTAAAATATGGTAAAACAAAAAATAATTACACAACAATCATATTTTTAATTTTTAAATATAATTGACAACCTAATAGTTAATTTTGAAAGTAGTAGTTCATTTAGATTTTAGGTCTAAATAAAGATATGAACGTGATTTTTGGTAACTCCAATTTCGAATCATGTAATTCAAATATATAGCTTAATATTTAGATTTCAAAATATCATTCTAAATAATCATGTTCATTCTGATTTATTTATGCTCACTCGTTTTGATCATATGTAAGTAAACACACCATATGTATGTGTATATGTGGACCATAATGTTTAGTGGAAGCAAGCTACTTTGCAAAGGCCTCATAAGAACTAATTAATAAATTTAGTAAGTTAAAAAAAAAAAAATAATAATAATAAAAGAAAGGGAAAAAAGCAATAAGAAATCATGAAATTTTGAAGAACGAGGCAAGTATATGATGGCACCGAAAGTGAACACAGAGCAGAGCAAATGGTAAATAGGAATGGGAATAGCAGGGGGAGCCATGATAATAATTTCATTTCCCCAAAGCAACCAACAGGCCAAATACCAAACACACTTTTTTTTTTTTTTTTCTTCTTTTTTTTCCTTCTTCACTTGTAGCCAAAAGAAAGGCCACCCCCACCACTCGGGTCTTCTTAATGCACGACCAAAGCTTTTTTTACCCAGCTTTATCGGTTTTTGCCCAAATGGTTTCCCTATTTCCCAATCAATTGGACTGCCTGAAGGGGGGGGAAAAAAAATATTAATCTAATGAAGCATATATATGTATATATATATATATATATATTTTTTTTTTTCATATATGGAGAAAATACAATTTTACAGCTTACAACGTCAGGATGTTTCAAATAGGCTATTAAAGTTTTAAGATGACTTATGACTACTCATTAAAAGTTATTATCCTTAGTTCCGATTTTAATTATGTGTGGGTGGGTGTGGACAGGAATTAATATGATATAGGGTGTCAAATTTTACATCCTATTAAAAGAAAAAAGAGTGGACCATATTAAAAGACGGGGGGGAGTTCAGGTTAGAAAATCATAGAAGAGTGGGAAAATAAGAAAATAAAGCAGCATAGCGTGTGAGATGGAGATTTTTTTATGGCTTTATTTAACAAGATTCATACAATCATTTTGGTTGGAAACATTAATTTGACACTTTAATATATATATATATTTATTTATTTATTTAATTTATCTCAAAATGGTATTTATTTGTTGATGGCCAAATGTCCATTTGAAACGTTTGACACTGTATTTATTTATTAGTGGTTGCTTGGGATATCATTTCAAGATAGTATATTATCATTTAAATTTTAAAATTTTACTTTTATATCACATATTTTCTCTCTTTTATTTTAAAAAAACTCAAATTTTATATAATTTTTTCATTTCAAATCAAAATAAGATGATTTTTATGTCAAAATACTCGTAACGACAAGACAAACAACACAATATCTATTTTACTTTTTTTTTCAATACATTTCAAATTTTTATAATATTTTTTATATCACAAAAAATTTTTAAAATATTTTCTGTAAATATATATTTTTAATCTAATTTTTAAAATATCATCTTTAAATGTCGGATCTTAGAAGCATTTGAATTGTTTTTATCAAACGTCACCTAAGGGTTCAGTCAAAGTACGTGCGTAGATTTGAATTTGCATGACAGAGACGGCAAGTTGAAGCTGAAGACTCATCAATAGAGTAATAGTGTTTATAATTTGCCTTTTTTTTTTTTTTTCAACGATTAAGACCCGCAAGCAATTGACCACACCTAACACTTTGCTCTTCTTTCATTTTGTTAATTCTTTTGCTTAATTTGCTAATCTTATTTTTAATTTAGGCTTTTTTATAATGGTGCATCTTAAATTTTTCATAGATTTATAATTTATATATTAAATTTTTAATTTTGATAATTTACACTATAAACTTATAAATCTGTAGTAATTTATCTCTATTTCTTTTTTGAAAGTCAATTTGCATCCCATTGATAAACAATATTAATTTTTTTAATAAAAATTAGTACTTCACTTGTATATAGATTGTTAATTAAGAGCACCAATTTTTGTTTTCAAATCCATGTTAACTCAAATTTATATTTGAAACAAAGTTAATTCAAACATTTATATTTTGATAAAACTTAATTAAATATCTTAACTTCAATAAATTGAGATTAACATAAATAACAATGATTATTTATATCATGAATTAACAATCCATATATAAATCACATATCTATTTCCTTTAAAGTATTAATATTATTATCAATAGTGTAAAAATTATTGCATATTTATAAATTCAGGTGTAAATTGTAAAAATTAAAAATTTAAGATATAAATTATAACTTTATAATAAATTTAGAATATACCAATAAAAAAAACCTTTGATTTATATATACCTCCCCTTAAAAAAATAATAAATAAAAAATAAAAAAAGTCCAATTTGGTGGATCTGCCCCATACGGCATTGCATGCTATTTTTCAAAGTCAAAGTTTCAACTATGGTATATATATATATATATATATATATATATATATATGTGTGTGTGTGTGTGTGTGTGTGTGTGTGTGTGTGTGTGTGTTCAAACTCCCAATTGCCCCAAAGTCCCTCCACCATTCAATTTGGGTTTCTCCTCTTACTTTATATTCTGGAATTATAGTACTACTTTTAAAATAATAATAATAATAATAATAATAATAATAATAATAATAATAGTGATAATAAGAAATGTACTCACTTTTTACATAATCTAATTTGGGAAACTAATTTGATTAACTCTTGGCTTGCATAACTTCACTTACGTGTCCATCTTTTGCTATTAAATCGCTTTGAAGATTTCTATAACTTTATATAATATTAGACATCATTTTTATGTGAAATAAAATTTCAACACCATATAACAAAAATCAGCTTTAAAATTATCGCTTGATTATTGGAATGACTCTATGAATTAATTTTAATAACCTATGTTTTGTAGATATATAACATGAACAAATGTATATACTAACATGTATAATGCAAAGCCACATTAGAAGTTTGAGTGGAAAAAGTATAAAAATGTGGTTGGTGTGTTAGACGCACTTGTTCATAACAGCTAGTTGTTAGGGTCAATATTTAAACTCATTTATCCTTCAATTATACTTTAGGCAAATATGAATACTATAAAGATTTCCATCATCTGTGTAATAAAGGGCCTATCTGCAAATATGTATGTGTGTGTGTGTATATATATATATATATATCAACATTTATTCTTGAAATAATTGAAAAATATAGTTAATATAATTGTGTCGATCAGCGTATGATTAAATTGTAGCTTACAAGGCACACTACTAACAAAAACAATGTTGATTGCATTGATTGATGTTTGTAATTATATAATAATATCATTTTTAACCAAACTGAATCTCTGATCCATCATTCTGTACGTGTCAAAGATGTGCAGATTCAGCAAATTAAAGCATCAATTCACTGTTTGGCTTTGCGTTATATATCCACTGGATTAGAGTTTACAAAAAAAGCCAGAAAATACCTTTATTTCTTACAAAAATTTTCAGTAGGGGTTATGGTTTTATTCTATCCATCTATCTGCATTGTTGTTTTACTTAATAAATAATTTTTTTAATTGTCTGATTTATACTTGAAAATAATATTTTTTTTTTGGTGTCATATTTTTACATTTTTAACATTCACACTCACATATAAAACCATTAAAAATTAATGCAAATACAATTACTGCTATAAGTTGTACATTCTTTCTGATATCAAAAGTGAAAATGAATAAATAAAAAGTACCTTCTTGACAGCCAGAACACATTATCCAATTCTTTGAAAACGGCAAAAAGAAAAGTAAATGAAAAGTAGAGGATTATCCAAGGCTACAGTGAGAGAGAGCAATGTCACAACTCACAAGAGATGGGGGGGGGGTGGTAACTTAGAATCAGTCTTTTTTTTTTTTTTTTTTTAATAAATAGACAAAGAGGAGGGGGGATTGCCACCCAATCCCCATCGCCGCCCGATCTCCATCGCCGCCCGATCAACCTCTCGCACTCCACTCTCCACCCTAGACAAAGAGAAGCTCTGTCCCCACGCCCTTCCCCTGTGAAACCCAGACACCGAGCCTCCTTCTCCACGAAACTCAAGCACTACCTCCATCGAGATTCTCCACTGTCGTAGCCTTAATCTACTTTGATTGCCGTCACAATAACATTGAGAAAGCGATAGTGGCGGAGACACATAGAAAGAGCAGAGAGAGAGGATGACTTTTTCAGCAACAATTTTTCTTTTTTTTTTTTTTTTTTTTTTTTTTTTATAAGAATGGTGATATTTTTTTGAGATAATATTGAATTTAAGTTTTAATCTTGTTATAAACGTTGTTATTAGTATGAATTAATACATAAAACTAACTCAATCAAAATAATTTTATAATTTTATTGACATTAGTCAAGTTTGATGATTTATCAAATATTATATTGTTTTTCCTAATATCTTATATGATAGTTTACCAAACACAAGATAGGATTGAACATATTTCAATCCAATCCTATTCAATCCAATCCAAACCCCTTAATCAATCCAATCTAACATACCAAACAGGGCCTAAAGGAATAAGTAGGAAAATAATTGAATTGTCTTTTAATATTTACTTGTCTATTAGATAATATGAAGAGAAACAATCCAATTCTTTTTTAACACTTACTAAAATTAAGAAAGTCACTCTTATCAACGTAATTAATGGAATATCCTTCTACATGATCATATAATCATTATTGATAAATAAGAACTTATTAAAATTATATAAATAAACTTGGCATTCATCTTTTGACAAGTAATTTTTTTAAAAGGAAAATTTGATAAGTAATTAACATCAAAGAGATGTAATTTTTTTTCATTCCTTATATTATGTCGGATTCATTAAATTCTCATTATTTATTGGGTTATATACAAGAATAGCATGAATTTAATACCTTCTTATATTTATGCCCATTATAATATTAAAGTTGATAATTATATCATTTCATAACATTAAAATTATCAATTTTAATATTGTAGTGGATAAAATTAATTATTAGAAAGTACTCAAAATATGACTTTCTATCTAATTTTCTTTTATTTATTTATTGAGTAAATTGAAAAACTAATAAAATTATGGCACTCCAAGGGTAATAATTGTTCTTTTTTTTTTTTGAGTAACTGTTAACCCAATTTAACATCCATAATTTTTTTTTTAACGAGAACATTAAACGATCTCCAGTATTTTTAACAAACACAAGATAAATTTTCAGTCAAGAAATTTTTAATTATTAACTTTTTTTTCGTTAATAAGATATTTTTGTGTGTTGTTTTATGAAAATTGTAGTAAATATTATTTTTATGATAAAGAAAAAAGTAAGGAACTAGAATTTAAAATATTTGAAGTAAATAAAAGTAAATGATAATTTTGTTAAACAAATATTCCATTTAGCAGAAGCAAATAAATCATTTAATTCATGAATTTACTATTTATTGATATTCACTCTAAATATTTTAAAATATTCTAATTTATTTCATTTATTTATTGTAAAAATGCTATTTATTTGTGAGAGAAAGAAATAAATAACCTTTAACATGTTTAAATATTAATACTATTTTTAAAATTTATATATATACTAAAATGATGGACTGAGTTACTGTTCACTGTATAGTAACAAACAGTAACTTTTGGGTTTTTTTTTTTTTTTTTTTTTCATTTTTTCTCCTTCTGCTACAGTATTCTACAGTGTGCTACAACAGTAACACTACAGTGAAATAACGTTTTTGCCCTTCAATTCTCTTGTATTTTTCTGGCTACATAGTGACTTGCCAGTTTTTGCCCTTTTGGCATTATCCGGCCATTAGAGAGAGAGAGAGAAAGAGACCGGCCATTAGAGAGAGAGAGATAGAGATAGAGAGAGTAAAATATATATATCTACATTAAAATAAATTAAAAAAATAAAAATAGATAAAAATCATAAGATAAAAAATTATTTCCAATTATAAAAAATAAAATTATATCCGTTAAATAATTTTTAAAAAATTTAAATTATTAAATTAATAAAAATTTAACGAAAAAAAGAATAATATATTTAAAGAATAAATTAATATAATTAAATTATAATATTAAATAAACAAAGAAACTAAAAATTATGAAATTAAATAATAATTTACATAAATTTTAAAATATAAAAAGGTCTATTAAATTATAATAAAATTAAAAATCAATAAATAACTTTTCTACTGTAATGAAAGGTAATTATAAAAAATGTATTTTTATAATTATTATAGCTAAATTATTATTTATATAATGTATTAATATTATTCTTTAAAATTAAATTTTTTTAAAAATATTTATTCCATTACTAGGTTTATTTATTGATTTAATTAATTTTGTTTAAATTTAATAAATTTACTTAAGTTATTAAATTTTTTTGACTATTTAAGTTTAAAAATTTTTAATTTTATTTATTCTTTCTGATTTTTTAATAACAATATATTATTTTATTTTATTTTATTAACAATAATTCTTATTCTTAATATTTTATTTGAATATTTGATATTATTAATTTTTTATTCTTTGACTTCTGTTATTTTTTTCTTCTTTTTTTTTTTTAAACAAAATGTTCAATAAGTTTCTTTTATATTTATATCTATAATCTTTAGAAATAAAATTTTTAAAATTTTTATTCATGTTTACGTTTATTTGTTAATTTAATTGGTTTTTATTTTATTAAATTTACCATGCAACTTTGTTATCCCCTTGATTTTTTAAAATTTTTTAATTTTATTTACTATTTAAACTTTTTTATTTCAAGAAAATTACGCTCATAAATACGAATGTATGCACTTTAATATTATAATAATAAATACTAAAAAAATATTTACTGTAATTATAATATATATTTTAATTAACTACTTTTATTATATAATACTCAATTTTTTTCATTTTTATTTTTTCTTCCTTCCCCGTATAATCTATATCTTAATTAACTGTTTTTATTATATAACACTCTTTTTTTTTCATTTTTTTTTCTTCATTCTCCGTGCAACGCACGAGTATTAAACTCGTAAATAACTAAAGTAAATAGTAAATTTACCATTATTTTATTTAATAAATTTGTTAATTATTGTTTTTTAGGGAGTTATTTACTGTTATATATCTTATATTTTTTTTTTAAATTGGAGATGGGGATTCGAACTATTTTAAGGTATGATATTACTGTTGGGTTATGTATAGGTTAATTTTGTAAAAACTTTTGATCACCAGCCGTCGCTGCTTATCTCATGCCTTACCGATGGGAGATTGGATTAGGAGATGGGCTCAAGCATATCATTGGGCCTCTAGGGCAACAGGTCCACTCATTCCATCCCATCCGTCCAAACAAAATATAAAGAAAGAAAAGGATTTTTTTTTTTTTTTTTTTTAAATTTATAAGGATGAATTGATAAGCTGATCTCTAAACTTTTAAGTTCATATGACTTTAATCTTTGTTCTTTTTTTAGTAACTAGTGACCTTAAACTATTAAAAACATTTGTACAGTAGTCATTTTCTTTAGTTTTTTGATAATAATTCATTAGTTAACATCACCTATTGAATTTTTTGACCAAATTATTAATGGATACCATCTAAAAATTAACTGAAATGATTATTATAGCAATAATTGAATAGTTTAGGGTCACTCAAGCTACAAAAAGGTAAGAAGGAGTAAAGTTGTAAAAACCTAACTAAAAGTTTAAGAATTTACCTTTGATATAATAATTAATAATTAAACAAAGCAGGTTTGTATAGAATGCAATCCATACAGCTAAAAAATTACAGTATTTTTAAAAGGATGCATTTAAAATTCATAAAATACAAATTGGTGTACGAGAAATAAGACAAAAAACAAGCCTCTAGTCTCTGTACGTATTTTAATGAATGTTCGTATTTGAAATCAAAGTGATTATAATGTTGAGTATTAATTGTGACTGAATTTAGTACATATAGTAATATTATGCACAATAATGAGATAATAATATGGTTTCATATAGCAATATTTTTTGTTGTCAATAAAATTTTATTTATTTAGAGCGAAAACAGTGTCAAATGTGAGGCGCCCTCGTCGGATGTAAATGAGCACGTGACATTGAGAAACCCGCATACCCAACGTAGGCTAGTTCAGGTCATGAGGTCAGGATGCAAATATTCAGCAACGCCTCTATATCCACCATGCACGACCTTCTCAACTCTCTACTACTTTTGTGAATGATGGTCCTTTGGCTCCTCAATTAATGCTCCAGCGCTTGTGCCTCGAGAACATGACATGAATCTTGAATCATGCATGGGAGCTTCGCACCAAGTAATATTATATGTATATTGTTCTATTCCAATATATATATATGATTATGGGATATATATATATATATATATATATATTATCCCTAAATATATACTTTTATGTGTTTAGCCGAAATACTACATTTATCGCTCTTATTAACAACAGTCCAAACTCCAAAGAATTCCATGGAGTTTCTAATACTATTCCTTTCCCGCCAGTTAAAATTTAAGAAACACCCACGACGACCCTTCGTTATGAATTTAAATTTTATATTTTAACATTGGTCAAATATTTATGTAATGTTATTGTTTAACTCGTTTTATTTTCATTTTAGAATGGATCGCGTACGGTAATGATCATATTCCAAATTGAAATTTCATTTTCTTTGTAAAATAAAAATGAAGAAGGGGCAATGCTGCTTGTAAGGCTCTTTTATCGAGTGCGCGGTCAGGTTAGGACTCGAGGAAGATAACTACATTAAAAAAAAAAAAAAGGGAGTTAAATTGTTAGGTTGGTCCCTAAACTTTAATCTTGTGCAATTTTAGTCCATGATTTTTTTTTCCGTAACTATAGAATACTCCTAAACTATTAAAATATTACTTCAATAGTCATCTTCGTTAGTTTTTGGATGGAATCCGTTAGTTAGCAACACTTTTTGAAAAAATTAATAACGTGTTCTGCTAAAAAATTAATAGTGATGACAAAAGGTAGATAAATCAACGGAAGGAGCATTATACATGAAGGCACAAAGAGAGATAACATCTCAAATAGGCGACGCTTTTGTTATAAATGTAGCATTGATACATTGACATACATATTGGAGATGGTATTATCTTGTGCGTGATATCCTTTGTCATTCCAAGGGTTTAGAAGAAGAGGTAATAAAATTGAGAATTAAAATCCGTTGTTGTTGTAAACCTTGGAAAGCCAATCGAACTTAGTTTAATTGGTGGTTATATATAAGTGGATATATGAGTTGTTTTTAATAAAATTGCGTCATGGGTTTCAAGTTCTGGGGGGATTGTAGGTTTAAAAAGAAAGAAAGAAAATAAAAGAAAACCTTACACTACTACAAAATTGCGCTTCCACGACTGTCCTTCAACGACCGTTTTTTAAAAAACCGTCTTCGAAAAAAATCAAAAACACGGAGCGGAAAAACATTTCCGAAAACCGTCATGGAAGCGCAAGCTTGTACGACGGTTTTAAATAACCGTCGTGGAAGCGGCTTGCTTCCACGACGGTTTTGATAAACGGTCGTGGAAGCAAGCCGCTTCCACGACGGTTTTGATAAACCGTCGTGGAAGCATGCCTCTTCCACGACGGTTTTGATAAACCGTCGTGGAAGCAAGCCGCTTCCACGACGGTTATTTAAAGAAACCGTCGTTGTTTTGACAAAAGTAGAAAATTTTTTAAATTTCAAATTTTCGCGGAAACCGTGCGCGCATATATTATTACGATTCAATTTGCCACAAATATATAAAAACAAACTAAACACCCATTTGGCTCCATTTCTCTCTCATTTTCCTCAATTCTCTCTAACTTTTGCTTCCTTCTCCTTTCTCTCTCCCTCCAAGCTCGCCCCCTCCCTCGCCTCCGCCGCCCACGCCCGAGCCCCCCCAGCGCCCTCCCCGGCCCACGTCCTCGCCCCCCAGCCCACGGCCTCCCCCCATCCATCGCCCTCGGCACCCCGCCCACGGCCTAGCCCGCCAGCCCTCGCCCTCGCCCTCGCCCGCCCGCCCGCCGTCCTCACCCTCGGCCGCCCACGCCCGCCCTCACCAGCCGACGCCCGGCCTCGGACGCCCACGTCGGCCCACGCCGTACCAACATTTTTACGATCGTTAAATTAATTGTTGTAAATTATAAATTACAGGTAATCATAGGTTATTTGAGGAAATATTATTGCATGTTTTAATAATATCGTATTAAAACACGGGCTTTGCCACCAGCGAATAAAGAAACGAAGAGAAGCCAAAAACGCCGGCTTTTTTTCAAAAAAAAAAAATCATAATAAACCACGACGGTTTCAAGAAAAACCGTCGTGGTTTCCTACGAAACCACGACGGTTTCCGTGAAACGGTCGTGGTTTCTCCTGAAACCACGACGGTTTCGCCGGGAAACCGTCGAGGTTGATGTATTTTCCACGACGGTTTTTTAAAAACCGTCGTGGTATGTCTTGCAATATCCAGTAAATAGTTTTTATTTTTCGCATTACACGACGGTTTAAAAACCTCGTGGAATCTTAAAAGATTCACAACTGTGGATTCCACGACGGTTAGAAAACCGTCGTCGAAATTTTACCACGACGGTTTTTAACCGTCGTGGAATCTTGATTCTGTAGTGGTGTTAGGTTGTGAGTTTGAGAGAGATTTGTAATAAAATATGGACTACTTGGCTGAATATTGAATTATGAGAGTAATTCACGTGTTTTTTTTTTTTTTTTTTTCCCATTATAATCTTAAGAATGGTCATATTCCAATCTTCTATCTTTCTTTTTTCATTTTGCATTTGAGCAATATAATATTACTAGAGTTGCTTCTTCTTCTTCTTTGTTATATATTATTGAAATGCCGTATCCCATCAAGGTTGTGATTTTGTATCACTGGTGAAGCACAATGATTGAGAATGGAAAATAACGGGCACCAAACTAGAAAATAACAAGACGTAAGAGAACGTACGTGCATGTGGGGTACTCATAATTCAGCCATATATATATATACACACACACACACACACATATAGGGCAACAGGGCATCGATCGTAGTCGTTGGTAGGGCTTAGGAGAGCGAGACCGATATACGTATCCTTCACGAATGTCTCCTTCTCCCTCCCTCTCTCTCTCTCTCTCTCTCTCTCTCTCTCTCTCGTGCGTCACTCAGACTCTTATATTGGATAAAACACATGGCATGCCCTGTTATAACACACACACACACACACACAAACACTAAGTTTTCCTTTTCTTTTTCTCTTTTTAATTAATGATTAAATAAACCTTACATATATATACACACACACACGAATTATCAATTTACTATTGAAGGTTATAATTGTAATTTTTAAAATTCAATTCATTTATTTTTTTAAATAAAAGTCTATATTTCTGTTTTTTTAGACAACATAATATTTAGCCACTCTACAAGATTACATATATTGTTGCTGCTGCTACTACTACTAATAATAATAATATAACTGCGAGATAGAGATAGAAGACACAGATTGTGAGGTCAGAAGGAATTTGTTTTCTGTTCCCTCGATATATTTGAGAATACTATACAGTTCACAAATGCATTAACGTTTTTGTTTTTCCTTTTCCTTTTCTTTTTCCTCTCTCTTTATTATTATTGTTTAATTTAACTTTATCCCTTTATTTAGGGGAATGGGTTTCTTCTGTACTTTGGTCTCATATGACTTTACAGATCAATATGCACCTACACTAGTCCGGAAAATCCTACTTGTGTCTACTGGTGGATCTATTCATATATATATATATGTGTGTGTGTGTCACAATTATTTCTTTACTGTATTTGAAGTTCTACGTCTACTTAATTTTCATGCATATAATGTATATGAATGGAGAATCTACTCTATAAATGTATATGTTATATAAATATTACTAACGCATGAGCGGAGCCTATATACATAAATAGACAACATACATATAGTGGAGTCGACCTTTATTTATTTATTTATTTTATAAGAGTGGAGTAGACCTTTTTTACATTGCGTGCCATATTATTAGCAATTATTTGTATATAAAAGGTGACGAACAATTTTGGAATGCTACACGTATATATAACTGATATTTATTAGTTACCTAGGTGAAGAATAGTCAAAGACGAATCAAAATATGGTATGTATAAGTGTTTTGAATACACATGACTATATGCATGTAAATCGTTTTCTTGATAGATATATATATATATAGAGAGAGAGAGAGAGAGAGAGAGAGAGAGATGTATGTATATGTGTAAGGAGTGAAATAATTAAGGTGGGAATAGAAAAGTGTATAGGGGGAGGGACAATGCAATGGGGTAAAGGTCGAAAACAACAGTAGTTGGGGCAAGAATTCCCCATATACAAGTCGGTCATTAATATAAGGGAGAGGGTGGGTGGGTCCCATGGTCACCTAACTACACAATATAAACCCAGTACAGCTTCATCACTTTATCCTTTTACTCTCTCTCTCTTATTCTTTCTTTCTTTCTTATCTTTTCTTTTCCCCGCCCTAACATTGCCGATCATCCATCACCTTCTCGTCCTTTTCCTATGTTCCTACCTCTCTCTCTCTCTCTCTCTATATATATATATATATATATATATTTTTTTTTTAATTCCCTTTCTGCTGCACTACTTTTTCTGAGTTTTCCTTTTTTATAATAATAATCATAATAATCACTGATCCAAACCACCCGGCAAAAGGCTACTTCAAAATAAAAAGGCTTTTTTTTTTAATTAAAAAAAAATTGAATTTTGCCCAAAAAGTTTTTCAACTTTTTTCTAGTCTTCTATCTATAGCTTCCAACATCCAGTTGTTCTATACCTTGTAGAAGCATATATGTCCTCTCGATCGATTTTGTGTCAAAACTCCTTTTTTTTTTTTTTTTTTTTTTTTTTTTCTCTCTTTTGCCCTTTTTCTCTTTTCTTTTTCTCTTCTCTCTCTCTCTCTCTCAAGTCTTCAACCTCAGACATTAAAATTTTCTCTGTCAAACAAACCTAAGAATTAATCCTTCCTCATGTTTGTTGGTGTGACCAACTACTTTTGGGTAGTAGAGATAGAGATGTTACTCTGAATCCGAAGATCAGAAAAAGTAACGTCCCCCCCCTCCCCAATATATTTACCAAAAAAAAAAAAAAAAAAAAAAAACAATAATACAACTATTAGTCACTTTGCTGATCGATCCAATTGTCTGTCTTTGTTTCTTTCTTTGCTTAGAGAGCTTTGAAATTTCTGAAGATCATCATATGGGCCGACGTCCAGTACTAAGTTACAAGAGACGACGTTGTTCGACTTTAATACGCAGACTGTTGGTATTAATCATGTTGTTGGTGATGGTTGGGCAATATTCGTGTGATGCGTCTTCACGAATGCTCATCAACGGTGATCATCAAGTCTTCACTACGAAGCCAAAATCATCAGATCATGATCATCAGGTGGTTTCAGGTCACTTTTTGGACTTCTTACCTAAAGGGATTCCGATTCCATCTTCTGGTCCTTCCAGGAAACACAACGACATTGGTTTACAATCTTATTATTCCACTTCTTCTTCTTCTCCGTGATTTTC
This sequence comes from Ficus hispida, assembly GCA_025413025.1. Lineage (NCBI taxonomy): Eukaryota > Viridiplantae > Streptophyta > Magnoliopsida > Rosales > Moraceae > Ficus > Ficus hispida. The sequence continues at coordinate 142,570 of CM046365.1, forward strand.
TTCAATTTCTCTCTTATAATTTGCAGTTTAAACTCAAGTTTATCACCTTAATCACACACAAGGCTAGGGTGGGTTTTTCTTTCTTTCTTTCTTTCTTTTTTTTTTTACTCTGCGATTACTATTAGGATTTTGGAATTTTCTTTTCATCACACAAAACGTACTAAACAATGAAGGTTTGGTGGTCATTTGTACATAGGCAATTTCACTTTTAAAGGTTTGTTTGTTTCCCTCGCCCCCCCTCCTTTAATATTAATATATATGTTTTTCAGGAGTTTCAGGAAGTTTTAAATATTATGTTTTATTTGGGAATATTTATATCCTTTTTTGTACTCTCTTTTGGTTTTTTGGTGTGTTTGGATGATATCAGATCAGTTCAATGTGTAGAAAGAAATGTTTCTACAGTTTCACACAATTACTTCTAATATAATTCCTGATCATATTTATTATATATTATACTTTTCTTTTGCGTGTTTGAGGGAGTTCAAGTTTTTGCTTACTCCAACCAGAGGACGTATATATATATATATATATATATATATATATGCAATCCAAGGAAGTTATCTCAAAATCGTACAGTTGATGTGTTTATTTCGCTCTCAAACTCTCTTCTATTTTCAAATCCATTTATGTTATTTTTAATATTTTTTAAAATATGGATATACTAAAATAACAAGTGTAGAAATCAAATAATTAAAATTGATTTTTGTGAGTGGAATGGTCATCAAGTATGTATCATAATTATGTTGGTCTCCTGTAAATGTCCTAATGTTAAATATTGTGCCTACAATTAAGGGGGGTAAAAAAAAGGAAAATTAACAAGATTTCCTTTTTCTCTTTTTAAAAATTGAAGATACAAACCATAATTTCAATTCACTCCCTCCCCCACCCCACAGAAATTGGGTCTGCAACTGCAAATGATATACAAGATTGCCAATCAATGGAAATCTAAAATAATATATTCAGAAAAAAATAAATAAATAAAGAAAAGTCGATCCATAATTATTAGTTAAAAAGAAGTTAATTGCCATTTCCCCTTTAATTTTTACATGTGTTGATTAGTATGCTGCGCTTAATTTGATTCTCGTATAATTATTAACGCCGATACCACTTTACCCCTTTGCTCATGGTTTTAATTCCTTCTACTTCAAGCATTAATCCTAATTGCAGAATGAAACAAAAATTAATACAAACACACACACACACACACATTCCAATAGACTATCTTTTTTTTTTTTTTTTTTTTTTTTTTTTTATGACGAGAGTAAATCCTTTATTTCCCAGTTATTTCTTTTTTTTTTTTTTTAAATATGATTAATTTTTATAGTCTTTTTTTTTTTTTTTTTGGTCTTGTTCCGTTAATCCTTGTGGTGGCTGGATAATGAATTTCTTAAATCTCTTTTACTAATAAATTTGTCAACCTACCTAGTTCAGATCATGTGCTTAGTATTTTTCTTTTAATATTCATTTATAAATATTAAAGGTGCTAATGCATGGATTAATGCCCAATAACGTTTCTCAGAGTATGTAGGAGAATTATCGTCTACATTATGCCTACAATAGTCTCAAGTAATTGTAAATAATCCCTATACTAACAAATAATTTCAAGTTATGATTGAAAATTCTGATCATTTAATGATGGGACTAGTCGACTATCTTTTCTCTAAATTTGTACGTATTTCAGATATATATATATATTTTTAGGACAAGAGATTAATAGTTTTCAATTATTATGGCTAGGATACACGAACCATGTTTCAATACTTATCATTGTCATTTATTATAACGACTCCGGAATATCCTAAAAATAAGAAATTAATTAAAGCCTCTAATTATGTAATTTTTTTATAAGCGATTATATGCAAATTAATTACCGTATGATCATGATGACCATATATATATATATTGGGATTGCAATTGATCGATGGTGGGTCCAAAGCTAAAAGCTTTTGCGTTATAATTTGAGGTTCCATTGGATTCTGCCTTTAAAAATAATTACAACATTTATTTGAACTTTATTAATTAGGATCAATTCGTGGCCGTATAAATGCGGTATGATGTATTATATATATATATATATATATATATATAAATACACAATGGAGAGGCTATGAAATTAAGCAATAATTGATGTGAGTTCATTATGTTTGAGACGTTTTTCATAATAATTAATTTTGCTATGTGTCATTTCATGTATCTCTCATCTTTTTCGGTGTGTGTGTGTGTGTGTGTGTGTGTACGTTTATATAATTTACATGATGAAGTGGACATTGGGAATGCAATCATGAGGGAAACAATGGTTACAAGAGGGGTTACTATTTTCGCTATAATTTGGCTCAGCACATAAACCAAAAAGTTTCTGTGTAAAATCATGATTGTAACTAAAAATTATTGATTAAAAGAAATTATTAATTTATTGCATTTATTTGTCTCTTGCTAGTCCTGTTATTCAGCATCATAAAGGCGCCTTCTCTCTGTCTTCGAAAATTCTACAAATTATCTTCTTTATTTAGTCCTGTTTATTTTATTTTATTTTTTAAGGATAAACTAAGGGAGGCTTTGGATATAAAATATATTTAAAAATATTTTGATTGAAAATAAGTAAATATTTTGAGTTATGTATTGGGTTGAAATAAATTGTGATAGTTAAAATATAAAACTTAATTCTTTTTTATTTGAAAAAAAAAATTTAACTTTTAAAGTTTGAATTTTTAAGAGAGATTTAGAGATATGATTAATGAAATTTGTCTAATTTAAAAAAATATGAAAAAACAGTTGAAAAGTTTCAACTGGACTGGTCAATCCCAATTGGTTTCTTAGAAGTAATTCCGAAGAGAATTTCTTAAAATCGGACTCTACTCTTGTTTTTTGTTTTTTGTTTTTTTTTGGCGAGAAAAAAAGGAGAATTCTACCTTTTTTGAATTGTTACTTCCATTGAAATTTAAGCTTTTTATGACGACCTTTGACGAGAGACAATCTATTTACACACTAGCTAAGGCATGAGGCATGCGTGTTGTTTGTATATGTAAGATATCATTCTAAATTTTTGGTTTAATTTCAAATTTAGTCTCTAAAGACTAGGTATTATCTCATTTTGTCCCTTATAACTTAAGATAGAACAAAATTTCCCCCGACTTATCATATGATACAACTTGGGTACATTAGCCTTGAGAAGCCAATTTTCTTAATAATTTTAATCACATGTGGATCACATGATTCGTGAGTAATAAAGTGCAATTTTTGAAGGATTTTATCGCATTTAGGTTGCCTATTGAGCATAGGTGATTAAATTTTTTTTTTTTTTTTTTAAATCAACATTGTAATCTCACCATGTAATCTATGCTTTCGATGATTGTTTTTTGAAAATTTCTGAAAACCGTCATAGAATTTATCCTTTTTATAACCATCATCAAATCTATCATTTTATTTTTCAAAATAAATGAAGAAAGAAAGAAAGAAAGAAAACTCTTAAGAAACCAAACAAGCCTTGTAGCCTCCAACCTAGCTAACAGCCATATAAGCCAAACCTCATCGTGCGGAAACCCATCCTTGATGGCTTTAGTCGTCCCTTCGGTGACGTCCCAACCCAACATCCCTATTCCCTGTCACGTGCACCCATGTTTGTCTACACGCACTCTTGCCGTGCACCCAACCATAAGATTAAAAGAAGGAAAAAAAAAAAAAAAAAAAGGCTTTGAACACACATTTGATAAAAATTATTTAAGTCATGAGCAGGTAATTAGAACAAAAATATTTTAATGATAAACAATAAAAAGAAGTGGTTGGTTGGTTGGTTTGTTTGTTTGTTTTTGTTTTTGTTTTTGTTTTTGTTTTGTTTTGTTTTTTTTAAAAGACCAAGCAAGCAAGTAAGGTTGAACCTTCTAAGGTTGAAGTAATAGAGCTATCACGTTGGTCAAAACACTTAAATAGTAAATACAAGATTAAAAAAAAAAAAAACTTTGAACATAATTTGAGAAAAATTAATTTATAGGTTCGTAAAATGCTTGTTGTCTGAATACATATTAAACTAGTATCCTGTAGGATTTAAAAATTATCATTGTAGTACTTCGCATTTTAGACTCGAAATGTTCCTTTAGCACTTCTAGTTAATGATTAATCTTATATTTAGTTCCTAAATTACAGGTTCATAATCGTTTTGGTTTGCAACTTTAAAATGTCTCAAAAATAGTAGTAGTTGTTCTCTAATTACGATCACATGCTTTTTATTTAGAATTAATTTTGTAACTTTTACATTCGGATGCTAATTTTGGAAGTAAATCTTCAAAATACACTTTTGATCTAATATTAAAATGAAAAAAAGGTGACTAAAAATGTGATCTACATGTGACAACTACCATTTATTTTTCACTATAAATGTTTTAAATGAATGACTATTATGGAACAAATTAATAGTTCGAGAACTAATTCTGTAACATTTTACAGTCCAGAAATTAAAATGTGATTACATTTATATTATTTGGGGACAAAAAATAAATAGTCAATTAAATCCTTTTCAAATGTGGCGGCCAAATTTCTTTCTTTCTTCTTTCTTTGATCTCCCTTTCTCCTCTTCCCACGGTCAAGCCTTAATCAGTAAAGATTAGAACAATCTGTGAATAACCAGTTTATCAGGATGATATGTGGCAACCATTTATATATATATATATACATATATATATATATATTTAGCAGGATGATATTCTGAAATGTTTTAAATAAGTTCAGGAACAAAAATTTGATAGGCTTGTAAAGTTCAGGAACAAAAAATAAATAGCCAGTTAAATCGCTTTCATGTGGTGGCCACATTTCTTTCTTTCTCCTTTTTTCGATCTCCCTTTCTCCAATTTTCCCCCTCTCCGTCAAGTCTTAATTAGTAAAGATTAGAACAAATCCGTGAATAATGAGTTTAACACATCCTGCTAATTATCATAAATGTAGGAACATATATAAGTAAGACACTTTTGCTTTTACCACGTTTTGTCGTTTAAAGAAGACAAATGACGAGTAATTGTGATGACTGACTATCATTAATATAAATGGCATGTAAATATATATATATATATATATATATATATATATAATCTAGTTTAATAACTTCAGGGGATGATGCAATGTCAAATCCACAGTCAGAATATATAATCGACAATAGTTAATTGAGCTTGCTAATCTAAGACTAAGTGTACATTTTATTCGTCTGTTGGAGTTGAAATTTTTAAGTTGGAGTTGGTTAACTTTTCCAAAATTAGTTATAATTTTGTTGACTTTTCAGAAAAATACAAAAACTGAAATGAAAAAATACAGTTTGATTGGAGTTAAATTAAAATGCTAAACAAAGCATTAGGCAAGTCCATGATTTGACATGCCGTATTTTTATTTTTATTTTTATTTTTATTTTTTTCTATGGCACCAATTTAAAGCATTTTGTGTTGAATGAAGTGATTAAACCAAAGTTGAGAACATTTCATAATTACAGATCTAATTTAATGATAATTTTATATAAGATTCATCAACACATCTTAAGAATTAGAATTTTTACACCCTCAAATAGAAGAAGAAAGTGCATATTTCAGGCCTAACACTTGCTAACCACCACAACACGAAGGGTTTTTAATTTTTCTTTTCGTTTTTCCCAAAAAATAAAAAAAATAAAAAAACCCTAAAACAAAACATCGAACTTCAAAAAAAAAAAAAAAAAGACCTTGAGTTTTATGTCTTTTCAATGCTACAAATCTTTTACAAATTTTTTTTATCATAAAAAAAATATATTTTTAGAAACAAATTTTGTCTAATTGAGGGTATCTTTGTTTTTTCTCCTTGCTTTTTCTTCGTGTGTTCGAGTGCTAGAATTGAAATTAGCAACCTTTTCATATTTGAAAGATACGCTTGTAGATTCTAAGAAATGAGTGATAAATTGAGAAAGAGCTAAAACTAAAAGACATTATAACTATTTTTTATCCTTGTAAATTATTAGAGATGATTTTCCTAAAAAAACAGTTGTCTAATGTGAGGTGCCATTTACAGTTTCGTGTGGTGTATCCGTACCACGAATTTGACGACTTAATTTGAGGTTGGCATTTAGACCTTAATATATATATATATATATATATATATATATATATTAAAAACCCTAGATTGAAAACCGCGAAAACAATATTAATGTGAAAACACTCAAAACACCTAAATGTGCCAACTCTCTCCTCCCCAAAACCTCGACTTCTGCCGTTGTCGAGGAGCCACCAAACATGCCTTTATTTCTTTATTTAATTATTATTATTTTTTTAATATTTGAATCTCACTAGAAACAACTTATTCTACTTGTTTTTGTTTTTGTTTTCGATTTTTTTTTCATTTTTTTAATGCGAGTTTTCAAAAAATTTTTAAATATATATATATATATAATTTTTTTTAATGAGTTTTGTTTTGAATTTTATGTGATGTGTTATTGAGGTTAGGAAATAGATACGGAGAAATTTACATTTCAATGTACTAAATTTGAGGTTAACAAATATATTACATTAAGTAAAATTTTCATGCAATTATAGTTGTGAAATTAATTAGTTGGGTAATATGAATTTTGGTAGAGCTGACTAGTTAGAAGTTTCCATGCAAATTTATAAGGTTGGAAGCTAAAAATCTCTATCAGAAGATTAAACCAAAAGAACACGAATATGTGGCTAAAACCAAATTAGTTTACCGACAGATAAATTGGAGAGTTCGTTGTTGAGCTATTGATAAAAATTACCAACAATTATCATCTAAATTGTAATCTGAAGAACCAAAACGGCTGGTAGCTGCCTGGCTACCTCCAAAAAAAAAAAAAAAAAAAAAAAACTGGGTGTTAGTTGCCAAAAAAACTCACCTCCTCCTGATCTTGATCGTGTTGAGACTTGAGACAAACTTTGGTTAATCCTCTCTCTCTCTCTCTATATATATATATATATATATATTTATATAGGATTAACAAGTATCATATTGTGATTGATCATCCCATAATCATGTATCTCGAGAAAAAAAAAATAGCTTGGATCATAATTCTCATCATTTAAATTTTAAACCAAGAAAATAGCACGACACTACGTTTATTTAATTCGTTTGTAAAATGATAATAAAAGTAATTAATGATCTCTTGATCATGCCATCATCAAATAAAAATGTGATTTAGTTAACCCGAAAGATAACAAGTAAGTACGGCCAGCCACCTTTACTTATCTCGGATCATCGCATTAATGCTCTAACCCGTAGTTCTCTGTCCTTTCATTGTTTACATGATATATAGACAACTAGACAAGAAGGAAATGTTTGGTTACACATATATAGCAAATATAGGATATCTATATATATAAATAGCTCCTCTAAAAATCATAATTGGGCCACCCCAGCCCAGAACCCACTTCGGTTGGCCCAGAACCCACTTCGGTTGGTGGAGAGTGGAGAGTGGAGAGTGGAGACCTTCGTTACTTAGGGTCCGTTTAGTGAAACGGTTTGAGTCGAAATTTTTAAGTTTGAGTTGATTAACTTTTTAAAAACTAGCTATAATTTTTATTAATTTTTCAGAAAAAAGATAAAAACTAAGATAAAAAAATACAATTTACTTTGAAGTTGAACTAACTCACTGGACAAGCCATTACTCTTGGATATTATAATTAGGAATGGACTTCTCTTCCACGCCTCGCCTCTTCCACCCATATCTCAATTATATTCTCCAGCCCACACATGAAAAGCAACTAAATATCATTTTTCAAGTATATAGTCAAATTTAAAATATATTTAAACTATTCAATAACAAATTTATTATTATATATATTGTTTTCTTAGTAGGAGTAAATGAATCATTTACGTAAACATTGCTATTCATATAGCTTCAAATATTTTTAAAATATTACTATATATATATATTTTATAGGATGCGTTTTAATTGAAAACAAGACAAAATAAAAGGTTCCTAGATTCTTAAATTTTTTTGGGAGTTTTTTTGAAAGAAAAAATTTATTTTCACTAATTAAATTTTTAATCGTTTAGTTGCATTATCTGAATTTGCCTCTACTGTTTTTCCCCCCCCTAGTAGCATTTGTTTGGTGTCTTTGAATCATTTTCCTGTTTATTAAAAAAAAAACAAAAACAATATTTGGCTTTAGAGTGGCAAATATTCGTGATGATTTCGGTGGTTTATATTCCTGTACAGCAAATGTTTTTTTTTTTTAAATATCTTTTTTCTTTTTCAAATAGGATTATCTCGGAGAATGAGAAACGTTTTCCTTTTTTCTTAATTAGGATTCGTTAACTTTTCAATGAAAAAAATTAAAAAAAAAATTGAAAATTTAATTTAAAGTTGGTTATAAGTATGAGATTATCGAGATGTTCATCAATAAACATTAAATAAAAAGTGGGAAAATTAATAACTTTGATGGGTGGAAGCAAATATAACCACTTATTTCTACCACATAATTGAACTATAAGATTTACGACAATTTTTGTTTGCAAAGTCTAAAAAGACCACACGTACCAATTATAAAGAAAACAATAATCCTTCTACTGTGCAGAAATAGGAAAAAATAAAACAATAACAATGATGTGATTTCTGAACATTTGTAAAATAATTGGAAATAGAATCCAGTGATCATCCTATTATTGTTGAAAAACACAAAAAACAAAGGGGTAATTGTCCCTTCTTTTGCGCTGACACGATAATATTTTTCCTTCCAGTTGACAAAATTAAATAAGGGACAAAGATTTGTTCATTATAGAAAGCGACTTCTAATAGTTCTTTAATGCTTTTCTTTTTCCTTAGTCCCCCCCCCCCCCCCTGGACATGTATTTTTTAACCATACACTTCTATAATAATCATAAGTGGTAAAAATATTGATAACTTTATCCATAAATAAGAACCTTTGATATAAAAATATGAAGTAAGGATATTTCTTTTGAAAACAAAGAGCATCTTTCTTTATATATATATATATATATATATATATATAGGGGAAGAGTTTTCAATGATCACTCTTTTTTGATAACTAGATAAATTATAAAATCAAGTATATTCCTTAATTATATTTGATGATATATCATTTTATATAACTTGCTAGTTATAGCAACCTGTGAATCTTTTAAACATAATTAATTAAATATATTTCTTGTATTTTGAATATCAAAAATTAATACGTAGAATTCTTATAAGGGAATGGAATGGAATTAATTTTCTTTTTATAATTTTAAAGAAAATAGATCCACAAGCAATTGCCACGTGGCCATGGCTTATCAAAATTACATCTATTCCCATCTACCGCGTCCATCTTTTTTTTTTTTTAAGTCGTCCGTGGGACAATATAAATTTATTCGTTTGGTATTCGGATTAAGTTTCAGATAAGATGAAATTTTTAAGTTGAGATTAGTTAATTTTTTAAAAATTAGTTATAATTTTTATTGACTTTTTCATAAGAAAACAAAAAATTAGTCATAAGATATAGTTGAGTTTAAACTCAACTATATCACTAAACGTGGGCTTAATTTCTCTCTCTCTTTTTTTTTAGTAATGAGAAAGCAACCCATCCAAACTATAGACTATTCAAGCTTCAAATTCCAAGGGACAATACAATGAGCAACCCGATTTAGAAAATCTGGGAAAATATATATATATATATGTATATATGTATATATATATAAAAAGAAAACATTTGGGAAGTGAAAACAACATCGTTAAACTTTGAACTTAAATTTATTTTGTTAAGTTGTTTACCATTTTTAAAGTTCAATGTCACTGAAATTTTGGACTTTACTTTTGGAATGACAATACTAATTTTAATATAAAAGAATCGAAAAAAAATTACAAAAACAGAAAGACACGTCATGTTTCCCCTAGTTAGCACCATGCTTCCCCTTGTAAAACTGACCGAAAATAACCGATTTGTTGGCTGTTGAAAAATCGATTTAAAAAAAAAAAAAAAAACAAATCCCCTATTTAGTTCGGTCTTCAGTTCCATATTTAAAAAACCGAGATGGTTTTGGTTGATTTTAGATCAATGTACAAACCTAACCACATATGCTCGAAAGCTTTAAAAAAAAAAAAAATTAAAAATTACGTTGGAAGAGAAAAATTAATTATTTCTTCAATGAGACTTTGTCTTTTTTGTTTGTTTATTGAAGAAATGGTCTAATTCGCTTAGGAACAACCGCAAAAACCACAATAATAATATAATATCATCCCACAATCAAACACTGAACAAAGATTAATTATTTACCTTAATGAGCAAATAAATAAATAAATAAATAATAATTTACATAAATAGACATCTGAATATCCCAACACCCAGGCAAACCCAAAACCCACCTCACAAATCTATATTTTAGGCCGAAAATATACCAAAAAAAAAAAAAAGCATGACGCGATTAGCAGAATAACTTAGTAAAATAATAAAAGAATAATCATCAACAAATTAATAAAAAGGAATCAAGTTTAAAATTAACCCCCTCTAAATCTTGACTTTTCTAATTAACCCTGTATCTAACCAACATATAAAAAGAGAAGTAAACGACGCACCCTAAAACAAAGCAACCTATAAATTGATATTATTGCATTTATCATGGCATTTACTTTTAACTCTATTCTCAATTATCATAATAATAATAATAATAATAATAATATACTCTCCTCCTCCTCTCTAATCTCTTGTCTTGCTGATCCAACAAAACGACTACTAAAAAGTTATCAAACTTTCTGTCGCTTTCCTCTATTTTCTCTCTCTCCTCTCTCTCTCTCTCTCTCTCTGACAAAAGCTTCTGCAACTCTGTGTGTACACCCAACCTTTTGCTTGTTTTCTCCTTTGTCGTTTTGTCCATTTCTCTGCCCCCCCCCCCCCCCCCAAAAAGCTTCCCCACTTTCAGGCTCTCTCTCTCCTCTCTCTCTCTCTCTAGTCTTCACCTCTCGTTCTGATCATGCTTCAGAGCTTAGTCACTCAATCTCCAATTCCCAATTCTTCTTCTAATCCTAATCCTAATCCTACCCATCCTGACCGACCTACTCCTTCCTCCTCCTCCTCCTCCATGAAGGCCAAGCGCCTCGACCGCGAAATCTCCGCCGCCGATGAATCTTCTCCTGCTGAAACTTCTGGACCCATCACCAAGAGGCCCAACTCCGGCAGAAACTTCTCCGCCGTCGCCACCTTGGACGATCAGGACGAGGACGTCGTCGTCCAGGTCGAGGGGGACGGCGACGGTGACCGCGAGGGCGACTCCACCGGTCTCCGACTCCTGGGTCTTCTCCTTCAATGTGCCGAGTGCGTAGCCATGGATAATCTCGACGACGCAGGCGACCTTCTCCCGGAGATCGCCGAGCTCTCGTCGCCGTTCGGAACTTCGCCGGAGCGCGTCGGGGCATACTTCGCCCACGGTCTCCAGGCGCGTGTGATAAGCTCGTGCTTGGGGAGGTACTCGCCGCTGACCTCGAAAACCCTAACCCTAGCTCAGTCCCATCGGCTCTTCAACGCTCTGCAGTCCTACAACTCCATCAGCCCCTTGGTCAAGTTCTCCCACTTCACGGCCAACCAGGCAATCTTCCAGGCGCTGGACGGCGTTGATCGCGTCCACGTCATCGATCTTGACATAATGCAAGGCCTCCAATGGCCAGGATTGTTCCACATCCTGGCCTCCCGTTCCAGGAAGATCCGGTCCATGAGGATCACCGGGTTCGGGACCTCCACCGAGTTACTAGAGTCGACGGGGCGGAGACTCGCCGATTTCGCGAGCTCGCTGGGTCTGCCTTTCGAGTTCCACCCGCTCGAGGGCAAAATCGGAAGCATCACCGATCCGAGTCAACTCGACGTGAGGGCGAGCGAGGCGACGGTGGTCCACTGGATGCACCACTGCCTGTACGACATCACCGGCAGCGATCTAGGGACGTTAAGACTGCTGACTTTGATCAGACCCAAGCTCATCACGATCGTCGAGCAGGACCTCAGCCATGGCGGAAGCTTCTTGGGTCGGTTCGTGGAGGCCTTGCATTATTACAGCGCGTTGTTTGACGCGCTAGGGGATGTGTCCGGTGCGGACAGCATAGAGAGGCATATGGTGGAGCAGCAGTTGTTTGGGTGTGAGATTAGGAACATCGTGGCAGTCGGTGGGCCCAAGAGGACCGGTGAGGTCAAGGTGGATAGATGGGGAGAGGAGCTTAGACGGGTCGGGTTTCAACCAGTTTCGCTTGGGGGTAACCCGGCCGCCCAGGCCAGCTTGTTGTTGGGGATGTACCCGTGGAAGGGGTACACCCTGGTGGAGGAAAATGGGTGCTTGAAATTGGGCTGGAAGGACTTGTCTTTGTTGACCGCATCAGCGTGGCAGCCGCAGCCGTCCGATTGATCCATTGATTGATTGAATGAATGAAAAGACCTTTTTCCTCTTATTATTATTATTATTATTTTTTTAAATTACTGATATTGAAATTCATCAGATTAAAGTCGATGACAATTATTTTTCGAACATATCGGAATTTGGGGGCGGATGAAAATGTGGATCAGGGCCGTCGATCAGGTCAAACGTTGGACGCGATGATTATAGATTTTTTCTTCCAAGGGTGGGATTTTGAAGGCTAAAATTTAAAATACTTGCGATTTTTGTTGTGTGATTCTTTCAAGGCAAACAAATGTAGTTACTTTTTCGTCTCTTTATTTATTTTGGGAAAAAAATAAAAATAAAAAAAAAGAAAAGAAAAAAAAAAAATGGAAAGAGGGGGAGTAGTATCCTCTTGTTTTTGGAGGTTGTTCACTTATTTTTATAGGTGCATTGCTTAATTCAAAGAGATGCCATTGTTTGATTCGTTTGAAAATAATAATAATAATAATAATTATTATTATTATTATAATTATTGGACATGTCCGTCCCTTTTATGTAAAAATAAAACATGCAAGTAGTTACCGATTTAGCATCTTTACCCAAATTTGCTCCACGAAAATGTCACACGTGCACAACAACTTGATTTCCACCGACTTTTTAATTCAATTTATAACAAGAAGAAGATACACCTTCTAATATACATAAAAAAAATATATATATAATAAATACATATTTGTTAAATGTAACTTTTTTAAATACAGCATTCATTAGAATACTTTACAAGAGATCGACTCTAGGTGTACAATTTTAATTATTTTCGAGCTTTGATCGAAAATGCACGTACTAATGTAACATATGCATGATTACCATTTTTTTTTCATCATATTTCGATAAATATACATATTCGAATCACGTCAAGCGATGATCAGATGTAAAATGGTTTTAATCCTGAGTTATTAGCATACTCGTATTTGTAAAATCGTGTTTTTTGATTTATTCGTTGCGGGTTTGATGTATCCAATCTTATTTATTGTATTTTGGAGATATGATGAAGTAAATAACTGTGAATGTTAATATTACAAGATGAAATCTATTCTTTCTCATTAAAGAAGCAGATAAATAAATTCATTGTATGTTGATTTAGGGCTTGATTATTATGACACTCAGTTTGTGATTAATTTCTTGAATTTATCATTTATTAAAGAATCAATAATACTTAAAGATAAAGATGTAATTAGAGGGGTTAAAGAATTTTACCTACATCTAATTATGAATTATTTATAGAAGATCTATATATATAATGGCTGCATAAATTGACCACTCTATTTTTTTTTTTGAGTAATTTTATATCTCCAATTTCAAGTGTAGTTTCAACTTTTTAATGAAGTAACTTTGGAATTAATAAAGTTGATAAATTAATGAAAGAGTTTGAATAATTATGAAATTTATTAGAGTTTGAAATTATAGGCCTATAGTTCTCCACACCATCTTCACAATGCTATTGAACAAGTGTATATAAAATATATGCTTTATGTGATATAAAATATAAGTTAAAGAGAGTGTCTACTTTATTATTTTATTGTCACAAATATATATTTATTACACACTCAATTAATTACGAATTAATAGTGCTATTTAAATAATAGAGATTATTTAAATATTAAAATCGGATGACACAACGAATTAATAGTGCTATTTATTTAATTACATTATTTAAATAAAGGACATTATTTAAATATTAATGTTGGATAGTGTTTGTGTTGAAATCGGATCAAATGACAAACAATGAATACAAAGCTTTATTAAAATCACTAAAATCTAGAGTAACAAAAGTCTAATTCTCTAACAAAAGTCTAAGTGTTTCTCTATCTCTCACATATTTTTAAAAGCGTACAAATCTCATACGATTTATGCTTTTTCTAGGGGGTCTTAGGTCTTACAATTGTTATTACAATTATTAATCATAATCTAATGACATGATACATCAATCATTAATGCCGAAGTGGCATTTTTCCTCAAGTTCTTCTTTGTTATTGTCACGATCAAACCTATGTAGGGCCGTGACTTCGTACTTACTTAACTTAAATGTCAACTTTGCAACGACCCGATATCTTAGAGCCGTTACCTTACCATGCTTACTTAAAGATATTTTATCTTAAAACTTACTTTTGCTTTATATAAAAATACGGAAATGTTTTTTTTTCTTTATTCTTTCTTTTTAAACTTAATTTAAAACTCAGCTTATACTTATACTTATTTATATGTACTCACTCGAGTATCGAGCTTTAAAACTACATTTTAACAAATCATACTAGTTATCATATATTAGTACCATTGACTTATCATAACATAATACAAACACATTTTTCATAACATATTTTCAAAACTCGTGGCGGTATCCAATCCAAATTTCACAGTCTGCAGTGCCATCTCTCCATAGTCTTGTATCAAGCATTCCCGGTAGGTTGCTTGTCTACAGCATGAACGTAATTTTATAAGCTTATGCTCAGTAAGTACAACTTTCTACTCCGCAAAACATTTTTAGTAAAAGAATGCATGAACCGATTATGCTCTCTTATGAATCAATTATGCTTTCCTATGTTAATTTGGTTTTAGACCCCCTGCATCATAATCATTTGTGCACGTACCGTGACGTATAGCCATGGAGTGGTTAGGTTATGGCAGCCAGTCCAATCCAACTCAAACCATGAACCAAACCGTTTAATATGGAGTGGTTGGGGCAGCCAATCCAGTCCAATCCAACTCAAACCATGGACCAAACCATTTAAACCCGCCCTCATGGCAAGTCAGTATGATACAAGAAAACTGTCTTGTCTTATCTTATTACATGAAAACTCATTCTTGGTTGATCATACTTGAAAACTTGAATGTTAACTGTTTCTTAGTTGAAAACTTAATCTTGTTCTTATCATTTATTATTAGTGAACATGCTTTCATGATATCATAATAGTAAGGCATAAAACATAAAACATAAAACATAAAACATATGTATATCATGTAAATAAATGCATGAATTTTTGAAAAACATGCGATGCAATAAAAATATTTTGCCCATGCTGTAGGTGGAGTTGTACTTACAAATTGTCCTATGCTCTTGGTTTATCATTCCACCAAGGCACATCAACAGGTTCTATTCTTATTTCAAACAGAGCGTCAGATCAGAGTTGTCCTATCTTACTATAAACCATAGCATACTAGATCGGTCTCCAATCCGATTACCCTTAATAATCTTAGATGCCAACCCTAACATAGTAAACCGTTATCCTATCCGATTACCATTGGTACCTTAATATAGTAAACCGGTATCCTATCCGGTTACTATTTGTAATCATGAATACAGGCCCTAACATAACAAATCGGTATTTCATCTAATTACTATTGGTCATACACTTATTACCATATTCTTATGTAACTCAATGTATTTTCTTTTCTTAAAAATGTATTGTTTACTTGAAAATATAAATTAAGTATTTCTTATCATAATACTTGAAATTACCTTTTTGAAACCATTTTCATAAAATTTCAATCTCTTTATAAGGAGATCATAAAACCTTAAAAACTGCTTTTAAAATATCATTGTAATTTGACTGAAGGTGCATGTGCAGAAATCTCCTGTACCATGCACAATTTTAAAAATCTTGTGTAAGAATTTCCTGTACTTTGCACAGTTTAGAAAATCCAGTTTTATCTTTAAATTAGTTTAGAATTTGAAAATGTTTTCTCCATTAAAGTCTAAAATCTCATGAAATCTATATCTTTTGTTTTGGTTTTGTTTTTTTTTTAAAAAACCTGAATATGCTTTTAACTTGCTCGTTTCTCCTTTTGAAAAATTATGGCCGTGTACACTGTCTGTACATTTCAGTCTTAGATTTTGATAAAAACAGAGGCTTTTCGAGCCTTATTTTTAAAAACTGTCCATATGGTCCCCTCGAATTTTCAATTTTATACAACTTTGCAGTTATGAATTTTTCCAAATTCGGCCTCTAGGATGCTCAAAATTAGGTTTCCAAAAAACTGTCCAGTGAAATCCGAAAGTTGACAGTTTTGGATGTAGTTGGTTTTCGTTTAAAATTTCTCATACATTACCTCAAACTGTCAAAACTGTGAGCCTACATTAATATGCAGCACATTGGATTCATTCATAATACTTAACCATATACCTATCTTCTTGCTTAAAAACATAATATGGATTAGCTTACCAAGTTGTGTTTTTTAGTTAATTTCTTAACCTACATATACATCATCAATATTATCTTTATCATCATACGTAACTTTTTCCTTCTTATACATGTGAAGACATATTCACAAGCATTTGGTGAGCAATTAGCACATATAACCTTAAACTCATTCTAGAGCATAAACTCACATCCATGCTTAAAACTTAACAAGCAAGATAATATAAGCTTAGATCAAGCATATAAAAACCATAACATGGCTAGATAAAAAGCATGAGTTTATGCTCTTACAAACTATAGCTTGAAATATACATAAATCTCATAAATGAAATTCTTAGTTAGAGGGTTGAGATTATACCTCTAAAGCTTTGAAAGAGTGGTTCTAGACCTTTGCATGAGCAAAAATTTGCTCCACCACCCTCTATACCATAACCGGCCATCTCACTTACTCACTCTCTCTTCATTTTGTTTTCTAAGACTAGAGAGGAATAATTGAGAAAAAACTAGAAAATGAGAGGCTAACTAAAGTCCTCGAATTTTCACAACCCATATCTATTTATAGGTGGAAATTTCCAATTTTTTCACAATTATTTTTATTTTTAAAATTCTCTTTGAATTGTACATTGGTCCTTAAAAGACAAATATTTGCCTTCTAGTCCCCCAAGTGGCCGGCCATGCAAAGAGTTGGAGCAAAAAAAAATATCATTTCAACTTATCTCTAATTTTGATTCCTTATTCTCTCAGGCCACCAAGACAACCGACCATGTAGCATAGGTGGAGGAATAATTCAAAAACAGTAAATCAAAACTTACGTATTTATCCACAATTACTTGACCTAAGTAGGGCCATGTTTGACACTCCCCCTAATACATAGTCTAATTTCTTAATAATCCAGATAGTTGCGTATAGGTTTTTCTTAGGACTTGAAACTACTTAGTCCTCCTTGTTCCAAATATTATTCCTGATTTTTCTAAATTGATCCCATTCCTTATTCTTAATTTTGTATCCGTAATGACGGTCAAAACACAGTATAATTCCTATACTGCTTAATACACTGCAGTACTGTCATATTTATGTCATAATTTATCTTGATCATTCATTGGCCCGAACAAAAATTATAATTCATTGTTCGGCCTTTTTCATCATAAAGCCTTATCTACGACTTAACAGATTATTATTGAGTCTCGTAATACTTATAAGACTGTAAACATACTCTGATAATCAAATAAGATTATGAACTTCATGTTGACATACATGATTCAGACTTAGGTTTTCCTTGTATCTAAGGAAATCACAAATTCATCAAAATTTTGGGTTGTTACAGTTATGTCTTCTTTGCCTTCATTCTCTTGAGAAACGACGTCGTCTTCTTTAGTATTCTGAAACATCTCATCATACTTAGATTCTGTCTCCACAGACTGTATGTGCGCTATTGTTAGTGGGTGGGATCCACTAATTTGTAGATTAATATGTGTCAGCTTCCTATTTTTTAAATTATAAATATTTAAATTTAATTCTCCATTATTTATTGAGAATCTTCCATCCTGGATTTTTATTCTTCTATCTTCCTTTGGATCTTCTGGCAATTCTCCCCATTCTAGGAACTTAATTATTGGAATCATCCAGTTTTGATCTATTCCAAACTCTTACGCCGGAAAGGCATCCCCTTTATTGATCTTTGATTATGATCCTTCACTCCAACTGAGAGTGTGTAATTTCAGAATTGGCATTAATCTGAAGATACTTCGAAAGCACACTTAGAAGGGTTTAGCTTCATTTGATATTTCCTCAGAATGCTCGCGTAGATCATTTATGTGGGGTTGCTTTTTCTTACTTTTAACCACCATGGCATCTATGTATACTTCCATTGTTTTACCAATGAGATTTTTGAATATTTTAGTCACTAATCTTTGTATACTTCCATTGTTTTACGTATACTTCCATTGTTTTACCAATGAGATTTTTGAATATTTTAGTCACTAATCTTTGTATACTTCCATTGTTTTACCAATGAGATTTTTGAATATTTTAGTCACTAATCTTTGGTAAGATGCCCCAACGTTTTTTAGTTCAAAAGGCATAACTTTTTAACAAAACAAGCTATTCTTTGTGACAAAGGCTGTTTTTCTTGATCTTTTTCTTGCATTTTGATATGATTTTATCCAGAATATGCATCCAAAAATATCAGTCTTTCAAATCTAGTAGTGGCGTCTACCATTTGATCTATCTTTGGTAAAGGATAACTATTCTTTGGACAAGCTTCGTTCAATCAGTGAAGTCGATACAACTCTCCACTTTCCAATCTTTTTGAACAACACCACATTGGACACCCAATATGGATATTTTACTTCTTTGATCATTCCGTTCTGCAGTAATCGGTCTACCTTTGCAGCAATGATTTCATTTCGTTTTGGAGCAAATATCCTTATTGTTTGCTTCATTGGCTTGTGATCTATTTTTACATTTAAGCAGTATATTGATTCTGTCGGATCTAGGCCGACCATGTCTTCATGACTCCAGGAAAATACATCTTTATTTTATTTGAAAAACTTCACTGGATTTTCCTTTTCAAAGCCTTCCAGGAGGTTACCTACCAGAACTGTCTTGTCTGGTTCTGCTGGGTTTAGGATCACTTGTGATAGGTCTTCGACAGTAAGCGGTTCTACTTCTTTTTCTTTATTGATCTCCCCTGGTGAGCCCGCCCTCCTTTAGTTTGTATTCTTTTTTGGATTCTTCTTTCATTAATTTCCATGGCCAGATTATAACATGTTTGTGCCACCATTTGATGTCCATTGGACATCCACTACTGATTGGCCATTTGGGGTTATGCATCGCATGACCTGATGGAAAGTTGATACCACTCCTTCCATTCTGTGAATCCATCCTCTTCCCATAATGGCATTGTAACTGGATGGAGCGTCAACAACAATGAAATCCATGTCAAGGGTTCGCTACTTAATTGCACTTCCAGTATTATTGATCCTTTCGGAGTTATCTTTATTTGTTCCTTCATTCAAATCCAACCAATGGTGTTTCATTTGCGTAATATGTTATTCTTTTGAATGTTTTCCATTCCAGAAGAGCATATCTGCGCTACTTCTTCCGTCCACTAATACAGTACTGCACACATTAATTTCCTGAATGTTCAAAGTTCTGACATACTTCCGTCCACTAATTAAATACATTAATTAATTTCTGTGGTCATTGTCCTCTCCTTTCTTGGCCTACGTACGGACCTAGCCCATATTTTTCTTCCTTCTCTCTATTCTGCCATGAATCACCGAGATCGTTTTGACTGATGGGCGGGCTTCTTGCTTTTCCTCGAAGATGATCAGGTCTTTCCATTCTGCTTTGCGTATTCCAGCAATTTTCCTTCCGAGCTGTTATTTTAAATCATGATCTGGCTGTAATTTTTGGTAGAATATCTCCGCTACCAAACCTGAGTCCGCTCTTTCGATATGATTTAATTCACTTGTGAGCCTGAGCATATAAGACTTTTAAATTCTCTCTTAATTTCTCCGGTCTTGATTTTTCATCAAGCTCCCCATCGTCTTCTTGTACTTTCGGTTGTAAATGAATTTCTGCGTCAATTGATCGAAGCTGTCGATGGATCCTAGTTCTAGTGGGTTAAACCAGATCGTGGCTGCTCCCGTCAACATTCGCGGAAACACTACTTTACATGGCAGATCGTCGTCCGTGGTTTCTAGGATCATCAACTTTCGGAATAAATGTAGGAATCCCACTGGTTCTGTTGTTCCATCGTATTCTTTCATCTGCGCGCGGCATATAGAACTTGTTTGGCTTTGGAACTGCCAAAACTCTGCTTCCTTGGCTTATCTTATCGCCTTATTCTGCAATCGATCATCCATTTGCCTCATAACTTCAGAATGATCAACAAATAGATAAGCTTTAGCTTTTGGCATCTCTAGCTATGTTTCGGCTATTCCCGTTTTGTCTTTGACAGATTCATTGCGAATCTTCTGATTTCGGTGATTCGTGGATTCATCCATTTCTTCTTCCATGTCTATGTCTATCAGATTTTGCCAGTTTTTTCTTTTCTTTGTTTACTCCTTGAGCATTCGCAAGTTCTTCTCCTTTCTATGCAGATTGCACTTCTTGCTCCGTAAAAGTCTCTTCAGCCAATTTGCTCCACTCTTGCATTCTAGACTTCAATATTTCATTCTCTAGTCTCGCCATTTCCAGTTGAGTTTCCAGAGTTCGTTGGTTTTCTCGCATCAATTTTTGAGTTTCATCCGTAATTTTCTGTTTTTCCATTAGAACTCACACAGCCTGTTGAAGATCTAGATCCTCAGATCCTCCTCCCGCAAATCCATTCGCTTGCTCGTCATTCTGATCTACAGGTCTTTCCTCCGCTGCATTCCTGGCGGCAGCTCACTCGGTGATTGCCATCTTTTTCGTATTTCTGTAGTCGATCTTTAGAGAAAAAGCTTGGTTTTTCGTTCAGTTCCCCCCCCCCCCCCCCCCCCCCCCCCCGGCCGCCGCCAGACGTCGCCAATTGTTTGTGTTGAAATCGAATCAAATGACAAACAATAATGAATAGGAAGCTTTATTGACATCACTGAAATCTAGAGTAACAAAAGTCTAATTCTCTCAACAAAAGTCTTAAGTGTTTCTTTATCTCTCATATGTTTTTAAAAACGTACAAATCTCATACCCTCACCCCTAATTATACTTTTTCTTAGGGGTCTCAGGTCTTACAATTGTTATTATAATCATTAATCATTATCTAATGATGTGGCACATCAATCATTAATACTGATGTGGCATTCTAACTCAAGTTCTTCTTCGTTATGTCTTCTTTGCCTTCATTCTCTTGTGAAATGACGTTGTCTTCTTTAGTTTTCTGAAACATCTTGTTGTACTTACATACTTCCCCTACAGATTGTATGTGTGCCTATTGTTGGATGGGATCCACAAATTTATCGATTAATATGTGTCAGTTTCCTATTTTTTAAATTATAAATATTAAAATTTAAAATAACATTTTAAACTAAATATTTACAGAATACAAAATTTAAAAAATGGAAGCCGAAGCTTTCCCGGGAAAGATTCGGCTGCTATATATAATATGTCTATAATATACGTTAAATATATGTGTTATATACATTTTTTTTTAAAAAATCATTTAAGATTTTTTTTTTTAAGATAACATTTTTGGTCAGTTTTAAGTAAATGTCATAACCATCCGGTCATAATGATTATGACCAATTTTTTTTTTTAATAAATCCAGAAAAAGTTTTTGTTTTTTTTTTAAGATAACATTTTTGGTCATTTTTAAGTAAATGTCATAACCATTATGACCATCCGGTCATAATGGTATGACCATTTTTTTTAATAAATCCAGCGAAAGTTTTTTTTTTTTTTTTTAAGATAACATTTTTGGTCATTTTTAAACATAGGTCATAACGGTTATGACCGGGTGGTCATAATAGTTATGACCTTTACTAAAAAATGGCCAAAAATGTTAGATTTAAAAAAAAAAAACTTTCGATGGAAGTTTCTCTCTCTAAATGGAAGTTTCTCTCTGTAGATGAAAATTTCTCTCTATTATATGAAGATTTGGGTTTCAAAATGGGTGGGGGGGCTAGGCGGAAAAGTGAAAAAAGAAATAAGTTTCCGGTGGGTGGTGACTCTTTCTCTCTTTAGATTTCAGTTTTCTCTCTCTAAAACATTGTACATGTTGGTTTGAAAAAGTTTTTTGGGCCATGCGAGGGAGAGAGATTTTGAGTGTGTAGGAGATGAGGGTAAACCTGTAATTTGATATACATTAAATGCTACTGGGTCCCACTTTAAGTGCTAATAATGAAGGGAAAAAAAAGTAGTACTATTTTTAATATTATTTATTCCCACAAGTACTAAAAGTGAAATTAATCCAACTAAAATAAGGTGCTACAGAATATAGAATTGCGCTTTTGATACATGTAATAAGATAATAAGATGAATGCTTGCTTGTTGTGTGGTGAAAATGTCGCCATCTTTGACACAAATAGCCAATAATTGACATGCATTATTTATCGGAAAATTTATGAACCAACAAAAATGAAAAGCAAAGCAATCATGTTAATGTCCTTACGGGGGAGGAGAGAGAGAGAGAAGAGAGAGAGAGAGTAGTACATTTTATTGGTGACTAGAAGAATATTAAATAAAATATAAAAATTGCAGAATGAGAAGGACTTGGTTGAAAATTTCAAAGTAGTATTTATCTTATTATGTATGTCGTTTTGTTTACGTGGGCAATGGAGGGAATCTGATGTACAAGTTTCTTTATTTTCTTCTTCTTCACATGATTATGAGCTACAACCAGCTTTCTTTTCTTCTTTTTTTTTTTTTTTTCTTTTTTTTTTCTTTTTTTTTTTCTTCATTTTGGCCTGGGCATAAGCCAGCGCTACATCTTGTGCTCAAGATCCTCGATCTATCTTAAGCTCTCTATATTATTAATTCTAATTAATTTCTGTCTTTCGATAGAGCTCCATTTTTTTTTTTTTTTGCTAGTTTTTAGAAATTTGTTGAGATGCTTCAAGTAGTGCCCTGTTCTGTTCTTGGATGAATCTTTAAGTTGGACTCTTTGTAGCTTTTCGCTTTTGGTTGTTTCGTTATATATATATATATATATATATATATATGTTTATATTGTGCCCTATGTTGTTGAAATAATATTTCAATTTGTTTGAGTGAAAAGAAAGTTTATATAGAATGTATTTTAGGCTAATTTCCCATAAAATATCATTGAGTTGCTGTTCATGATCGTGTAATTTCCAGCATTATAGTTAAGTTATCACATTTGCCCTTCCATGGAAACCATATAAAAAGATTAAAAAAAAAAAAAGAAATTTCTTTATTGCAAGCTGTTCCAAGGTTTTTTTTTTTATTTTTTTATTTTTATATTATTATTATTTTTAATCCCGAGCCTTTGTGCAGGCTTCCTCTGTTTCTCTCTTTCTCTGCCTGCTCTTAACGCGATTTATGTGGTTTACTGTCAACGGCCAAGTACGTGTAGTTTTTATTGTAGATACAAAATTATGTTGTTTTTTCACACCTATAGGGGTGAATAGGTTGGCAAAGGTGGGTGACTTTGCTAGCTTCTCTCGTTCGTCCACCCGGGTTCAACTCTCATTGTCTCCCCTTAGGTCTCACTCTAACTTTGGCTGTTGAAGCATTGGTGTGGTGATGACATGATAGACTCCGGATGGCCGACTGAGAGAAACTATTATAAAAAACATGTCTCCATGCCATATCTAGGGAAAAGGTATTCTTGTCTATGGAGTTGAAAACCTGAAAATAATGGGATCACCCTAAATTTTATATTCTCCAAAAAAAAAAAAAAAACAAATATTTTTTCAATAATTACATACAGAATGAAAAATTGTTTTTTCTGCTATATATGTACTTCAGTTCATCATTAGTGATAACTGATAAGAAGAACCACGTACCAAAACAATATCTTTTGATCCATGAAAAGAATTGCACCAACTAATCATCTTACTTTACTTCCACTTTTCAAGTCAACAAATTAACAACAATTTTTATAGGTGAGGCTAGAGAAATCTTCATCAAATGCATCATTCTTTGAATTTTTTTTTTTTTTTTTTTTTTTTGCAAAATTCATATGCATCAACATTATTTACGTGTTATGATATAAATTAATGTGTCTATCATATTTTATTCTTCTTTTTCTTGGCCGATAAAAAGGCAACATTTATTTAATTAACTATCTAATCACCATTTAATTAGATTATAATCGATTACAATATTTCTTCATGCTAATATGATCTCTTCTGGATCTCCCTTGGTCCAGTCATGAAGAGCCAAAATCGGTACAGCTCAAAATTTCCTGCATTTAGGATAATTTAAACATTCTTCTAACAGAAATCCAATGGTCAATTTCATGTCTAAAACCGACTTTGGAATTTTGAGTTAATGTTTTCTCAACGCTCGCTCCATCTTCGAAAGGCTATAGCCTTGTCTATTGAGTCAAAATCGGTTGGGCTCAAAATTTTCTGCATTTGAGATAATTTAAAGATGCTTTTAATAGCTATTCAATAGTCTACTTTGCTTTTAAAACCAACTTCTTAATAATGAGTTACGTTTATCTCAACATATGCTTCATTTTCCCAATCCTAGAGCCTTTTCCGACGAGTCAAAGTTGGTCTGTCTTAAAATTTCTAGATTTTTGGGTAATTAAAACATGCTTTAAATATCATTCTGACGGTCCACATCATGCCTAAAATCAACTTTTGATCTTCTTAATATTCATTCTATTTTTTAATGGCCTTCTCTGTTGAGCCCAAATCGGCCCAACTCAAAAATTCCTGCATTAAGGATAATTTTAAATAAGCTTTTAATAGAAATCCAATGGTCTACTTCGTGTTTAAAACAGACTTCTGAATAATGAATTATATTTCTCTCAACATTTGCTCTATTTTCCAAAGCCTACAGCCTTCTAAGATGAGTTAAAATTGGCCCGACTCAAAATTTCTAGAATTTTAAGTTATCAAAACATGCTTTTAATAGCATTCAAATGATCCAGTTCATGTCAAAAACCGACTTCTGGATTGTTAGTTAAGGTCTCCTCCATATTCACTTAATTTTCTAAAGGCTATATAGACTTCTCCGTCGAGTCAAAATCGGTCCGGCTCAATATTTATTGCACTTACAATAAATTAAACATTCTTTCAATGGAAATCCAACGGTTCACTTCGTATCTGAAACTAACTTCTGAATTATGAGTGAAGGTCTTCTCAATATTCATTCCATTTTCTATAGGCTGTAGCATTGTCAGTTGAGCTACAATCAATTTGGTTTAAAACTTCATGCATTTGAGATAATTTAAAGATTCTTTTAATTGCAATCCAATGGTCTACTTCATACTTCAATCCGATATCTTAATAATGAGTTATGTTCATCACAACATTTACCCCATTTTCCAAATCCTATTCCCTTTTTCGATTAGTCAAAGTTGTTCCGACTCAAAATTTTTAGATTTTTGGATCATTAAAACATGGTTTCAATAGTATTCCTACAGTCCACTTCGTGTCAAAAATTGACTTTTGGATTGTGAGTTAAGGTCTTCTTAACATTCGCTCCACTTTCTAAAGGCTACAATAACATTCTTTGTCAAGCTAAAATTAGTCCAACCCAAAATTTTGTGCATTTAGAATGACTAAACATTCTTTTAATAGAAATTCAACGGTCTACTTTGTTTCTAAAACCGACATCAAAATAATGACTTGTGTTCATCTCAATATTTGCTCCATTTTTCAATGCCTACAGCCTTCTTTGACGATTCAAAATTTGTCCGGCTCAAAATTTCAAGATATTTCGATCACTAAAATATGCTTTAAATAACATTCCAACGGTCCACTCATGTCTAAAATTGACTTCTAAATTGTGAGTTAAGGTATTCACAATATTCGTTCTATTTTCTAAAGGTTGTGGACTTCTTTGTCGAGCCAAAATTGGGTCAGCTCAAAATTTCCTACATTTAGGATCATTAAAACACGCGTTAGATAACATTCTAAAGGTCCACATTATACCAAAGTCAACTTCTAGTCTTCTTAATATTCGCTCCATTTTCAAAAGAACTTCTTTGTTGAGCACAGGTCGGTCCAGTTGAATATTTCTTGCATTTGGGATAATTTAATAAAAATGTGCTCTATTAAGCATACTTTTAATAGAAATCCAATGGTTTAGTTTGTGTTTAAAATTGACTTCTCAATGATAACTTATGTTTCCTCTTCACATTTGCTTCATTTCCAAAGCCTACAACCTTCTCCAACAAGTCAAAATTGGTCAGGCTCATAATTTCTAGATTTTTGGATCATTTAAACATACTTTCAATAGCATTCTCATAGTCCACTTCGTGTGCAAAATTGACTTCTGGATTGTCAGTTATGGTCTTCTTAACATTTGCTCTATTTTCTTAAGGATAGCCTTATCTATCGAGCTAAAATTAGTCTGGCCCAAATTTTTTACATTTAGGATAAATGAAACATTGTTTTAATAGAAATCCAACAGTCTATTTCGTGGTTAAAACTGACTTTAAATAATATCTTAAGTGCATTTCATCATTTGCTCCAAACCCTATGGCTTTCTGGATCATTAAAACATGCTTTAAATAGCATTCCAACGGTCCACTCGTGTCTAAAATCGACTTCTGAATTGTGAGTTAATGTATTCTTAATTTCTACTCTATTTTTGAAAGGCTATATTCTTCTTCATCAAACTAAAATCAGTCTGGTTTAGTAGCATTCTAACGTGATACAAACCACGCCAATAAACTGACGCAACCCTAACCAAGTTGGTCTCTAAGATTGAAATCCTAAACGGCTTTGAATGGAACCGCGACCCGATGCCTGACAAGAAGCACCAACCTTGGTATGTGAGGACGCCACAATCAGTTATGGAAGGACTGATTGATAAGTCGTATGAACGCCACGGATTTCTCCGATAAGTTCAAAAAGTTCGTTTAAGAACTAAAGAGAATTGAAACTCAAAGTTTTCTGTCAAAACTGATCTGCCTTCACCAAGAATCCATACAGTACATATAGTGGTTTCCCTTTGTGGATTTTCAGTCCTTAATTGCCCAAGGAATTTTGGCAATTCAATGAGCCAAAAAGGAAATAACCATTCTGAAGCAATAAAGATAAAACAAATAAGGTAAGTTTTCTAAATGGCTGAAAGCCTTACAATGTTCTAAAATAAAAGAAATAAATAATTAATCAGTCCATAATAGTTGTCTTGTCGCCTGCTGTTGCCTCAAAACGGGAAAGTTCTCAAAACGGAAAAAAAAGTGACAGCTTGTGATCTTGCAAACGTGATTACTCGGTCTCTTCTAGTACTTGAATCACGCATTTATTCGGTCGGTCATCCGTAATTCCCTTAATGGGCCTCCACGTAATAGCTTGAGACCAAGTTGCTCGAACTAGCCCCATAAGTGCGTCTTTGAATTTCTTCGTGCGAGCCTCGTAGCCGGACCAATGGGAACTAGAATAGGATATGAATATGTCTCATCCACGTGCTCTTGCTTGTGATGAGTTCTTATCATAACGGTCCATGTCATGCCTAAAATCAAATTCTGATCTTCTTAATATTCCTTCCATGTTTTAAAGGCCTTCTTTGTTGAGGCCAAATTAGTCCGGCTCAAAATTTTCTGTATTTGGGATAAATTAAACATGTTTTTAATAAAAATCTAATGGTGTACCTGGTGTTTAAAATTGACTTATGAATAATGACTTTTGTTTGTCTCAACATTTACTCGATTTTCCAAAGCCTATAGCCTTCTCCGATGAGTTAAAATTGATCCGGTTCAAAATTTTTATATTTTTGGATCCTTAAAACATGCTTTCAATATCATTCTCATGGTTCACTTCATGTCAAAAATTGACTTCTAGATTGTGAGTTAAGGTCTTCTCAACATTTGCTTCATTTTCTAAAGGCCATAGCCTTGCCCGTTGAGCTAAAATCAGTCCGGCTCAAACTTTTCTGCATTTGAGATTATCTAAATATATTTTTAATATAAATCTAATGGTCTGCTTTGTGTATAAACCGACTTGTTAATAATGAGTTATGTTCATCTCCAATATTTGCTCCATTTTCCAAAGTACGGGGCAAAATTGGTCCTACTCAAGATTTCTAGATTTTTAGCACATTAAAACATGCTTTTAATATTATTCTTTTTGGTCCACTTCATGTCAAAAAATGACTTTTGGATAGTAAGTTAAGGTCTTCTCAACATTTGCTCTATTTTTTAAAGGCTATAGCCTTGCCCGTAGATCTAAAATCAGTCTGGCTCAAAATTCTCTGCATTTGGGATAATCTAAATATGCTTTTAATAAAAATCTATTGGTCTACTTCAGGTATAAAACTGACTTGTTAATAATGATTTATGTTTATCTCAACATTTGCTCATTTTTCCAAAATATGAGGCAAAATTGGTCCGGTTCAAATTTCTAGTTATTTGGATCATTAAATCATGCTTTGAATAACATTATAATGGCCTACTTTGTGTCAAAAACCGACTTCTGGATTGTGAATCAAGGTATTTTCAATATTTGTCATGTTTTCTAAAGGCTATATAACCTTTTCCATTAAGCCAAAATCGGTCATGCTCAAAATTTTCTGCATTTGGGATAATTTAAACATTCTTTGAACAGAAATCCAACGATCTATTTTGTGTTTAAAACCGACTTCTGGATCGTGAGTTAATGTTTCCTCAATATTCGCCACGTTTTATAAAAGACTATATCTTTTTCTTTCGTGGTAAAATTGGTCTTACTCAAAATTTTATGCATTTGAGATAATTTAAAAATGCTTTTCATAGCAATTCAATGGTCTACTTCAGGTAGAAAACCGATGTCTTAATAATGAGATGTGTTTGTCTCAACATTTGCTCGATTTTCCAAAACCTATAGCCTTTTTCGATGAGACAAAATTGGTTTGGCTCAAAATTTTTAGATTTATAGATCCTTAACACATGCTTTCAATTGTAGTCCTACGGTCCAGTTCATTTCAAAAATTGACTTCAGGCTTAAAATTTTTTACAAATAGGATAATTTAAACATTTTTTTAATAGAAATCCAATGGTCCACTTTATGTTTGAAACCAACTCTGGATTGTGAGCTAAGGTTTTCTTAATATTCGCTCCTTTTTTCTTAAGGCTTTGTCCGTCGAGCTAACATCAGTCCAACACAAAATTTTCTGCATTTGGGATAGTTTAAATATGCGTTTAATAGCGATCAAATGGTCTACTTTGTGTTTAAAACTAATTCCTTAATAATGAGTTATGCTCGTCTTAACATTTGTTTGGTTTTCCAAAGCCTTTAGCCTTCTCTGATGAGTCGAAATTCATTTAGCTCAAAATCTCTATATTTTCGGTTCATTAAACATGCTTTCAATAGCATTCCAACGGTTCACTTCGTGTCAAAAATCAACTTGTAAATTGTGAGTTAGAGTCACCTATATATTTGCTTAGTTTTCTAAAGGCTCTAGCCTTCTCCGTCGAGTTAAAATCGGTCGGGCTTAAAATTTCTAGCATTTGGGACAATTTAAACATTCTTCTAATAGAAATCCAACGGTCTTTTTTTTTTTTTTTTTTTTTTTGTCTAAAACCAACTTTTGGACTATGAGTAAAGATTTTCTCAATATTTACTCTGTTTTCTAAAAGCAATTGCCTTGTCCGTTGAGCTAAAATCAGTTTGGCTCAAAATTTTCTTCATTTTGGATAATTTAAACATTCCTTTAATATTAATCCAATAGTCTACTTCGTGTATAAAACTAAATTCTTGATGATTGTTCATCTTAACGCTCGATTTTCCAAATCCATTGCCTTCTCTGACGAGTCTAAATTGATTAGGTTGAAAATTTCTAGATTTTTGGATTATTAAAACATATTTTCAATAGCATTCTAACGGTCCACTTCTGTTAAAAACTAACTTTGGGATTGTAAGGTAAGGTCTTCTCAATATTTGCACTGTTTTTTATAGGCTATAACCTTATTAGTCGAGCCAAAATTGGTCAAGTTCAAAATTTTCTACATTTGGAATACTTAAAATTTTTTTTAATAGAAATCCAAGTGTCTAAAATCGATTTTTGTATTGTGAGTTAAGGTTTTCTTAATTTTCACTCTGTTTTCTAAAGGCTTTGTCTGGCGAGTCAAAATCGGTCCGGCTCAAAATTTCCAGCATCAGGGTTAGTTTATACATTATTCTAATAGAACTCCAACAGTCCATTTTATGTCTAAAATTGGCTTCGAGATTATGACTTAACATTTTCTCAAAGTTCGCTCCATTTTAGAATTGTTGTAATAGCTATAATAACTGGAATTTTTGCGGACCCACGATTTTTTTAAAAAGAACATAAATCTAATTCTGTACTATGTATGTCAATATGAAGCTCATGATCTGATTTGATTATCAGAGTATGCTTGAGTTCTTTTAAGTATTTTGAGACTCAATGACGACCTATCAAGTCAAATACGAGGCCTTATAGTGAAAAAGGCAGAACCACGAGTTATGATTTTGTTCTGGTAAATGAATGACTAGGATAATTTGTGACATGAATAAGACGGTACTGCCATATTAGAAGCAGAATTGAAATTATACTGCAGCTGACCATCATTACGGATGTAGAATTAAGAATAAGGATTGGAATCACTTTAGAATAATTAGGAGTAATATTTGGAGCAAGGAGGACTAAGTAGTTTCGAGTCCTAAGAAAAACCTATATGCGGTCCAATTAATTGCAGATAAATTCTGTACTACAGTTCAGTAATACTATACTATTGATAGTTAAAACAGTATTGGTATTATCTAAATTATTAGGAAAATAGACTGAGTGTTAAGAGGGAATGCCAAACATGGCCCTACTTGGAGGCTAAGTAATTGTAGATAAGTATGAAAGGATATTTTGGCTCCAACACTCCACATGGCCGGCCATTTTGAGGGACTTAGAAGGCAAATCTTATATTTTTTAAGGACCAATATGCAATACAAGGAGAATTTAAGAAAAAAAAATAATTGTGGAAAATTATGAATTTTCCACCTATAAATAGGGGTGGGTAGTAGAGACTTGCATTCCTTAGTTGGCTTCTCCAACTTCTAGTTCTTTCTCAACTATTCTTCTCTAGCCTTAGAAGAGAGAGAGGGAGCGAGAGATAGAGAGAGAGGGAGAGGAGAATGAGGGGTGGGGGGTGGGGTGATGGCCGGCTAGTATGGTGGAGGTGGTGAAGCAAATTTCTCTTATCCCAAGGTCTAGAGTAACCTTTTCAATCTTAGAGGTATTACTCTTGATCCTCTAATTAAGAATTTTATTAAGTTTTAGTTTATAAGATTTAAATATATTTCAAGTTATGGGATGTAAGAACATAATCTCATGCTTCTTATTTTCCTATATGATGGTCCTTTATTGTTGGTTTATGCTAGATCTATGCTTAGGTTATCTAGGTTGTTAGTTCTAAGCATGGGTTTGATTTTATGCTCTTAGATGAGTGCTAAGGTTATGTGTGCTCACCATGTGTTTGTGATTATTCTCTCACATGTTTAAGTATGGAGATTTTATATTGATGATGATGATGATGTGATATTATGGGTATGTTGGTCAAGAAATTTACCTAAAGACACAATTTGGTAAACAAGTAAGTTATCAATATTGTGTTTATCAAGAACATGAGATAAGTATATGTTTGAATATTAAGAATGAATATTACGCACTGCATGTTGATGTAAGCTCACGGTATTGACCGTTTGAGGTAGTATGCATGAATTTTAAGCAAGAATCCAGAAAATACAAGCTGCTGGGTCTTAAAAAAATAATCTGGACAGTTTTATGGAAACCCATTTTTGAACCCCTTAGGTGTCGCATTTGGAAAAAGTTATAACTAAAAGTTGAAGAAAACAGAAAATTCTAAGG
Organism: Ficus hispida; assembly: GCA_025413025.1. Classification (NCBI taxonomy): domain Eukaryota; kingdom Viridiplantae; phylum Streptophyta; class Magnoliopsida; order Rosales; family Moraceae; genus Ficus; species Ficus hispida. The sequence continues at coordinate 174,507 of CM046365.1, forward strand.
GATTAATGATCATATTTAAAAAAAAAAAAAAAGACTCAAAGGCCTCTATTTTTATGAGATTTCAAAACTGGCTGGTCCCAGGTACTGTACACGACTAGAACTTTTCAAAGGGAAAAACAAGTAAATTAAAGGCAGATTTATACTCCAAGTTAAACACAAAAGTTGTAGATTTCGATGAGATCTATAACTTCTGTAAGAATTTTTTTTTAAATTCTAAACCAATTTAAAGATAAAACTGGATTTTCAAAACTGTACATGGTACATGAAATTTCCTGTACAGATACATTCAAGCAAATTACAAGGCAGTCTAGAAAGCAGTTTTCAAGGTTTTACAGTTTTACAAAAGAACTATGGCTTTATGAAAATAGTTTCAAAAAAGGTTTTAAATCCATTTGAAATTTGACAAGTGATTTTTAAAAAGGTAATTTCAAGTATTAAATCATGATAATACTTGATTTATGAAATTAAGATATTTTCCAAGTAAACAAGGTATTTTTTAGGAAAAAGGAAATTTTAATAAAATAAACCGAAGTTACTTATGAATATAAGTATCAATTTTATGATGGATGGTAATCAGTTTGGAGACCGATTTACCTTTACTATGTAATGAAAATGTTATGGTTTGTAGTAAGGTAGAACGATTCTTACACGCTATTTGAAAATAGGAATATAGTATATTGTCTTGCCTTTTTAGAACGCTAGAACAAGAGTGTAGGATAATTTATAAGTACAACTCCGCCTATAGTATGGGCAAAATGTTTTTCCTGGTTTGTATGTTTTTTAAAAACTCATGCATTTATTTAAATGTTTTTATTACTTTGCATGTTTTTCAAAGCATCATATATTAATGCATGTGATGCATATGATTTATATTTTATTATTGTGGCATCGTGTAAGCATGCTCACAAATAATAAATCACATGACAAGAATAAGATCAAGTTTTCAAGTAAGAAACAATAAATATTTAAGTTTTCTAGTATGATCAATTTAAGAACAAGTTTTCAAGAATGAAGGCAAACAAGTTGTCTTGTATCGTACCGACCTGCCACAAGGGCAGGTTTAATCCATGACTATGTGCTAGGGTACGTACATTTATGTTCATGTTATGTAAGGGGCTCAAAGCTAAATTAAAACAAGAAAGTATAATTGGTTCATGCATCATAAATTCATACATTCTTTTACCGAAATGATTTTGTGGGATAGAAAGTTATACTTATTAAGCATAAGCTTATAATTTACGTTCATGCTATAGATAAGCAACCTCGGACAAGCTTAATGCAAGCTGTGGAGAGATGACCTTGTAGATTGTGAAATTTGGATTGATACCACCACATGTTTTGTAAAATATGTTTATATTATGATATGATAATATAATGGTACCGGTACTTAAGATATTTTGTACTGGGATAATTATGGTTTATTACAATGGTAATTAGTATGGTCTATCAAATATGGTAAAATAGTTTTACAACTACGTATTCGATTGAGTACATATAAATAAGTGTGAGAGTAAGATAGGTTTTAAATTTGAATTATGCTAGCAAGGTAATGGCCCTACGTATTCGGGTCATTACAATAGCATTGTCTGTCGAGTCAAAATTAGTCTGACTCAAAATTTTGTGTATTTAAGATAATTTAAAGATGCTTTTAATAGAAATCTAATATTCTACTTTACGTTTAAAACCAACTTCTTAATAATGAATTATTTTCGTCTCAACATTTGCTCCATTTTCCAAACCATATAGCCTTCTTCGACCAGTCAAAGTTGGTCTGGCTCAAAATTTTTGGATTTTTGGATTATTAAAATATGCTTTGAATAGCATTCCTATTGTACACTTCATGTAAACAATCTACTTATGAATTATGAGTTAAGATCTACTCAATATTTGCTATGATTTTTCTTAAGGCAATAGCCTTCTTTGTTGAGTCAAAATTAATCAGGCTCAAAATTTTCTACATTTGGGATAATTTAAAAATTATTTTAATAGAAATCCAATGATCCACTTCATGTCTAAAATTGACTTTTTGAATTATGAGTTAAGGTTTTCTTAATTTTCGTTATTTTTTCTAAAAGAGCCAAAATCGGTCAGGTTCAACATTTTTTACATCTGGGATAATTTAAAAAATTTTCAATTAGAAATCGATTGGTCCGTTTCGTATCTAAAACCGACTTCTAAATTATGAGTTAAGGTTTCCTCAATATTCACTCCATTTTCTTAAGGCTATAGCCTTGTTCGTCGAGCTAAAATCGATCCTACTTAAACTATTCTGCGTTTGGGATAATTTAAATATGCTTTTAATAGCAATCCAATGGTCTATCTCGTGTATAAAACTGACATCTTATAATAATAAGTAAAGTTCGTCTCAACATTTGCTTGATTTTCCGAAACCTATAGCATTCTTCGACGAGTCAAAATTGGTCGGGCTCAAAATTTCAAGATTTTTTGGATAATTAAAATATGCTTTCATTTGCATTCCAACATTCCACTTCATGTCAAAACCAATTTCTGGAATATGAGTAAAGGTCTTCACAATATTTGCTCTGTTTTCGAAAGGCACTATCTACATCGAGCAAAAATCAATTAGGTTGAAAATTTTCATCATTTGGGATAATTTAAACATTTTCTTTTAATAGAAATAAAATGGTTCATTCTGTATCTATAACCGACTTATGGGTTGTGAGTTAAGGTTTTTTTAATATTCACTTCATTTTCTAAAGGCTTTGTTCGTCGAGATAAAAATCGGTCCGGCTTAAAATTTTCTGCATTGTAGATAGTTTAAATATGCATTTAATAGCAATCTAATGGTCTACTTCAAATTTAAAATCGACTTATTAATAATGATAATGTTCATCTGAACATTTATTCTATTTTCCAAATCCTATAGCCTTATCCGATGAGTCAAAATTGTTTCGGCTCAAAATTTCTAGATTTTTGGTTCAATAAGACATGCTTTCAATAGCATTCCAATGGTCCACGTTGTGTCAAAGCCCAACTTCTGGATTGAAAGTTTAAGTTATCTCCATATACACTTCATTTTCTAAAGGTTGTAGCCTTCTTTGTCGAGTCAAAATTGGCATGGTATAAAATTTCCAGCAATTGGGGTAGTATAACCATTCTTATAAAAGAAATACAATGGTCCATTTTGTGTCTAAAACAAACTACTGGACTGTGAGTTTAGGATTAAGGGTTTAAGGCATCCTCAATAATTGCTCCATTTTCTTAAGGCTATATTCTTCTTCGTTGAGCGAATATCCGTCTGGCTCAGCAGCATTCTAACGGTCATGCCTAAAATTAACTTCTGGTCTTCTTAATATTCATTCCATTTTCTAAAGGCCTTCTTTGATGAGGCCAAATCAGTCTGGCTCAAAATTTTCTATTTTTGGGATAATTTAAACTTGCTTTGAACAGAAATCCAATGGTCAACCTGGTGCTTAAAACTGAGTTATGAATAATGATTTATGTTCTTCTTAACATTTGCTCGATTTTTTGAAGCCTATAGCCCACTGCAACGAGTCAAAATTGGACTGGCTTAAAATTTCTAAATTTATGCATCATTAAAACCTGCTTTCAAAACATTCTCATGGTCCACTTTATGTCAAAAAATGACTTATGGATTGTGAGTTAATGTCTTCTCAACATTTGCTTTGTTTTCTAAAGGCTATATAACCTTACCCGTCGAGCTAAAATCATTCCGGCATAAAATTTTCTTCATTTCTTGCAATCTTAATATGCTTTTAATTAAATCCAATGGTATATTTCGTGTATAAAACAGACTTGTTAATAATGAGTTATGTTCGTTTCAACATTTGTTCCACTTTCCAAAGTAGGAGACAAAATTTGTCTGGCCTAAGATTTTCGGAGTTTTGAATCATTGAGACATGGTTTCAATAGCATTCTCATGGTCCACTTCATGTTAAAAATTGACTTATGGATTATGAGTTAAGGTCTTCAGAATGTTTGCTCTATTTTCTAAAGGCTATAGCTCTGCCCGTCGAGCTAAAATCAGTCCGGCTCAAAATTTGCTGCATTTTGTATAAAAGTAAATAAGCTTTTAATATAAATCCAATGGTATACTTCGTGCAAAATATCGACTTGTTAATAATGAGTTATGTTTGCCTCAACATTTGCTCTATTTTCCAAAGTACGAGTCGAATTTGGTCTTTCTCCAAATTTATAGTTTTTCAGATCATTAAAACGTGTTCTCAATAGTGTTTCAATGGTTCACCTTGTCTCAAAAATACCTGCATCTAGATTTCAAGGGTTTAAGGGTTAGGGGTTAGGGGTTTAGGGTTTAAGGTTTAGGGTTTAAGGGTTTTGCCATACATATGGAAAGGGGTTCCTACTTGTGGGGCTGAAAACTTGAAAATGATGGGGCCACTCTCAGATAATTTTATTCACAAAACTAAAAAAAAAAAAAGAAAATCTAATGTCCATTTTTTTGTGTTTTAAATGATGTCTAATTTGTAATATTATATCATATTTTTAAAAAAATTTGAAATACTTTATAAATGATTGTTTATTTTAAAATCTAACTTCATTCAATGATTTATCAAAATATAATTGATTGACACTATTTGAGGTACTAAAATTGGAGAGATGATGTAGATTCATTGGTTATACTTTGTGTAATTATTACGTTTCACTTTCGGAGACTCACTCAGAAATTACCTTTAGCTGCTTAAGTGTTACAACATAAGTTTTCAATCACTCAATTTACACTACACCTACAGGGGTGGATGAGTTGGTAAGGGTGAGTGCCTTTACTAGGCTGCTCCCCTTCGTCCACCATGGTTCGATTCTGATTGCCTCCCCTTAGGCCTCACTCTAGTTTCAGTTGTTGAAGCATGACTTGATAATAATATGGTAGACCCCAGATGGTTGACTGAGAGAAACTAGTATAAACAATCTGTCTACCTGCCATACCTAGGAAAAGGGATTCCTGCATGTGGGGCTAAAAACCTGAAATTGATAAGGATTCTTGCCTGTAGGGCTAAAAACCTGCTCCCAATTCTTTTTATATTCACAAAAAAAAAAAAAAAAAAAATCACTCAATTTACACTTCATTACTATTATTATTACTTTACATTCGTGACCAAATTAACCAACACAAACTTTTTGCTCTTTATCTTCTCTCTCAAAATAAATTAGCCTTTTTGTTTGGGAATTATAGCTAAACAACATTTTTTTTGAATTTTTTTTTATCAAAACAAATTAACCAATTGTTTTTAAAAAGGGATTATAGATAAATAGTCTTTTTTTGGAAGTTTTTTAATTAATGACCGATGTTTTTAAAAATTAATTGAAAAGCCATTTCTTAAAAAATGATTAATAAATTTTTTAAATGATCAATAAGTGAGTAATTGACTTATGGTCAATTACTAATTAATTATAATGCAAGTCAATGAATTTCATAATAAATTACTGATACCATTCGTTAATAGTTAATTGATCAAAATCTAAAAAATAACAAAAAATCATTTTAAAAAATAACAAAAAATCATTTACTCTTTACAATCTTTGTTTACTTAAACCATCCACCATCAAAATTTAAACTTAAAAAAAAAAAGATTAAAAAAAAAGCAACGAAAATGATTAAAAAAAGATTTTTTTTTAAAAGGAGGGTTATTTATTATTTAGTGGAAAAAAATTGATAAATATTAAAATTTAATTGTAGACATTTTTTTTGAATAATAAAATGGGTGCAATAAGTAATAATTGATACTTAAAATTTAATTAATGGATAATTTAGAAAATGAGTGGGAAAAGTAGACAGGGATGTCAATAGATGCCTACTTTATTAAGATAAAATATATAAAAAATAGATTAAGGACTGTCAATAGATCTATTCTAAAACAAAAAACGAGTTTCTATGTCTTTTATGTCCGTGCTATGCTGTATTTCCTTGTTTTCTGTGTTTATATATATAGATATATTGTATGCCAAAAAAAAAAACAAAAAGGAAAAACTTCATATGTTTTTTTGAACTAATGAATTGTATGTGGCCCTTTTCTGAAATTTTACGTTTTTAAGGGAAAAAAAAATTTAATATGACGTGTCTGTATGAACATTGAGTCCAATAATTCTTTTTCTAGCTTTGCTTCACCGACTAGCCTGAGAGAACGTGCCTCATATAGTCCTTTTTTTTTTTTTTTTTGGCATGTGTTTGTTGAAAAAAATTTACTTGAAATTATTGATTATCCATTTGAATGAAGTTCAAATCTATAATTAAAATCCTTTTTTTTGTTTTTTGTTTTAGTAAAACTTTGTATTTATTATGTAAATTTACTATTGAAATTTATAAATCGAACAAGATATTATAATTGATAACATGTTAATAGAGAATATATATTTTTTCCTAATTATATCTCTATGAAAAAGTAATTAAATATGTTAATAATTCAACTTAGAATTCGAGTCAAAATCGAACATATATAGCATATATGTCGGAAGATAAAAAGATGAAAACATGAACAACTATAATCAATAGTATAGTTGTTGTTTAGATTTAAATAAATTAATAATTCTTTTAATGATATTAAAGTGTTAACTTATTCGTAGTTTTAAAATTTAACATATATAAAATGATGATGTCATGAAAATGGATTTAGTTCATATATTCTTTTATTTGTATCCTCATTTATGTCCCTTCAATAATATTATGACACATATATAATTCATATTATTTTTTAAGTGATATAATATGATATTGTGATTAAATATGTATTTTTTAATTGATATGTCATGATATCATTAGAGGGACATGAAGAGGACAATATGAAGACATAGGAGTTGAATCCAAAATGAAAATCAATAAACTCGTGCTAGGTGGATTATGATAATCGAGGGGAAAAAAAAGGTTAAAATAAGTGTATTTTCTCTTCCATATATAGTGTTAAATATCAAAGGAGGATTAAGCGTTTATTTATTTATGGTTGTAAACTTTTTATAACTTGCGGATATACAACGTTAAAAAAAATAAAAAACATAAAAAGCCAAATGTTGAAAAAAGAGGGGAAAACAATAGCAAACAAAGTTAAATCATGAAGTGTAATTTTTTTTTTTCGTTTTTGTTATTGAAGTAATTGGTCTATAATATAACAATTAATGAGATAATTTTATTAAAGATAAAGCAATCAATTAGTTAAAAGTATGTAACAAATATAAGCACATGAAGGTGTGAGGTGTAAGAAAAATAACAAGGCATGTGGACTAATACTAAACCAATAGATCTAAATTATTAAGATAAAAGAGATCCATTTTGCACTAGATTTGGCTAAACTTTTGATTGAGTACAAAACTACCGGATGGTATTCGACAGATGTGAACTTCAGTTACTAGAAATGTCAATTCAAGCATAAGTAAATGTAAAATTAGGGGAATTCACATTCATTTTAGCTACATTTCCTTCTACATAAATTCACGTTCCTAGTGACTGAAGTTCACATTCATAATAAATGAAGTTCACATGCTGGATACCATACAGTACCTGATACCAGAATTTGTGGATATATATATATATATATATATTAGTGATAAAAACACACAATATATATATATATATATAAACAAACATACAAGTTGGAGCAAAAATTTTTGTCTTCTTCTACCTCATTCTCCATTATATATATATATATATATATATATATAATATAGATATTCGTATTGATATGTGTCCTAAAAAGAAAACTATTGGAAGTGGTATGGTCTTTATTTTCTTCTTGAAGGCATTTATGATTTTAGTAGCATTCTAATAGTTTATTTCGTGTCTCAAATCAACTTTTGAATTGTGAATTATGATCGTCTTAATGTTCGCTCCATTTTTCAAAGGCTATAGCATTCTCAGTCGAGCACAAATTGACCTAACTCAAATTTTCTTGCTGTTGGGATCATAAAAAAGTTACTTTCAATAGCATTCCAACAACCTAATTCGTGCTTGAAACCGACTTCTTAATTGTGAGTTATAGTAATCTTTATATTCACTCCATTTTCTAAAAGCTATAGCCTTCTTTGTCGAACAAATATTTGACCTGATTTGAATTTTTTTGCATATTGGATCACTAAAAGATGCTTTTAGTAGAATTCTAACGGTTTATTTTCTATCTCAAATCAACTTCTGAATAGTGAATTATGAGAGTACCTACATTCATTCCATTTTTCAAAGGTTATAGGATTCTCGATCGAGTAAAAATTGATCTGACTCAAAATTTATTGACACTACATACCTTATCTTTGACGTAGCACCTAGTGTGAAAGATGTTTTCCCTCTGCACTTATTCGACTTCTTTTGCTTGCAAGCTCAATGCTCTCCTTGCCACCAATGTTAATGCATCAGGGGCTAAATACTCCTCCTCGGAAACATCCTCCAATGGTGGCATGTTGTCAGTGTCGGAAGCGTGGTGGGCCTATAACCCATAGGTCCCAGGATCGTAACCTGGCTCTCAACTGTCACAGGGTCCAACTTTTTTCTTCGGTTTCGCCTTATGATGGCCTAAGTCACGTAATTAGTCAGCCACTCACACACACTCGCACACACTCGTAGGTAAGCCAAACACACACACACACTCGGTCACACACAAAACCTATTTACGGGAAACTCCCTTCCTAACCTTTATATTTATCTCACAATAAAAAGGAATACAAGTCTGCTGCAAGGATCACACAATGCTTAACTGTCCGTGTCCTTTGCCTTTCTCAACTCAATGTAAATATATACATCACAAGGTGGTTGACAGCCCCAACCATGTAGGCACTAACTTAGGCTACACTAACTCGGTTCCTGGTCAAGTGGCACGCTCCCGCTTAGCCACCTGGACCACTTGCACGGCCACTCCTCGAACTGGATAGGAACAGACATATGTCGGCTCACCAACCAGCCACTTGTCCCACTTACTGAGCCCTCTCAGTCTTGGCTGAATGCCTAAGTGAATATGGACTGAATCACGGTCTGGGGCTGGTTCCAATGGCTATCTGGGTCATGGGTCATGTGTAGACATCTCACAGCCCACGCCTCCAGATTTCTCGGTCACTGGTGTAACCGCCCGCCCCACTTGCGCGCATTTCATGCCCACCAGCGTCCCACGCACATCTGACCGTTTCTGGTCGCCCACACATCCACGCGTCTGCTTGGACCACGTCCCTCGGGTCCTGTCTTAGCCACGCTGGCCTGAGTTCTGCAACTCTCACCCCTCTGTCTGAGCCATGCTTGGTTTGACCGCCCAAACCTGCGCACTCTCGCCTTAGTTTTCCCCGCATGCCTAACGCCTGGCTGCCACCGTGCTTGTCTGTGAACCCTTCGAACAAGACTTCATCGACCAATGTCACCCACCTCGGCCCGTGCCATGCCTAACCCGAGGCATGTCACTTGCTTAACCTATGCCGGTCCCCATACGGGCTGCATGTCGAATCACAAAGGTGTGACAAACCCATCCCCGTCGGATGAAGCCGACGTCCTCGTTGGGAGGGTCTCCAAGTACCCATTGATCCGAACCTCAAATTGTCACAATACCGCGTTGCGTTCCCACGTAGCATCCGCCTCGCTACTGCCTTCCCACCACATCAAGTAATCTGATCACCAGCCCTTCTGACTCGCCCTCTTGATTCAATGGTCAACCTGTTTCTCGAACTGTTCCACCCCACTGGATTGGGCTCGCCTCACCTGCTGCCTGCCACGGTCAGCTTCCTCAAAGTAAGGCTTCAGAAAACTTACATGGAAAGTTGGGTGGAATTTCATCCTTCCTTACAATTTAACATGATAAATTTGACGTGATAAATTGGATGGGCGGTGTGGCCTATCGATTCAAAAATTAGATTTTGTGAGTAAAATTATCTGAGAGTGGCCCCATCATTTTCAGGTTTTCAGCCCCACAAGCAGGAATCCCTTTCCATATGTATGGCAGAGACAGGTCCTTATACTAGTTTCTCTTAATAGTCTACCTGATGTGTACCCTATCATCACTAAACTATGTTTTAACGGCCGAAACTAAAGCGAGATCTAACGGGAAGTAATGAAAATCAAACCCCAGATGAACAAAGAGGAGAAGCTTAACAAAAGTTTATCAGCTTTTTGTCAACCTATCCACCCCTGTTAGTGAAATTGGAGAGAAGATTGCATCCATAACTAACAATAGCAAGACGAGTTTAGCATAAACATGAGACATTATTAATAATATAAAGTCAAAAAAGAAAAAAAAAAAACGGTTTCTGCTCGGCGTTCACTTTATCTATTTCCCTCCTCCTACACCTACTCCTGCGCTGCGACCGAAACATGTCATGCCTTTGTAACATGTTATTCTATATATATATATATATATATAAATGTATGTATGTATATATATAAATGTATGTATGTATACACAGAAGGATAAACGACAATAACTGTCATCGTATTATCCCACTTTCCTTTTACACTTTGCAAAAAAATCCCCAATCCCAAAAACACGTCTGCCTAAAAAATGTGGGGAATCCTGAGATGGAAGAGGCAGAATGCGAAGCAGCCGATAATTGGGGCGACGGCGACGCTGCTGCACCGGCTGCAGACTCAGCCTTCGGATACATCCATATCATCGACGACGAGGCACCTGATTCATTGGAGGCACAAGTGGGACCACGCTGGTGATGGTGGTGGTGGGTCCCGGGAGGATAGCGGAGGGGGGAGATCATCATGGTCATCGTCGTCGTCAGCATCAGCAGAGCGGCGAAGATAAGAGCGGAGGCGAATTGCCCTCGCTGCTCCTTCAATCGCATGGACCTGCTCTTCTCGACCACCCATTTTCCCAATCTCGACGACAATTACCAGGCTGTCGATCTCTGCCCCAATTGCAAGACCGCCTACTACTTCCGACCTCACCGGATTGCTCCTCTCCAGGGCACCTTCGTGGAGATCGGAAGGCGAATTCTTCCCAATAACAAGGATATTAAGGATAAAAATACTAATAATGTTGATGATAGCGTTAACAATAGCCTCAATAAGGCGGCTTCCTTCTGCGAAAGTTTGAGATCTTATGCCAATGTCAATGTTTCTGCTAATATGAATGGAAGTAAAAATAATGGGAATGGGAATGGGAATGGGAATGGTGGTGATGAGAATGGGCGGCGCAATGGGGTGGCCGTCCACACTCCTCTGGGCCCGCCCTTCTTCCCGGAGAAAGGTCTGAATGTGGTTCGTGCTGCGAAGAACGGCAGCCAAATCCAATTCCCATGGGAATGGGGTGGCGGTTCCAATCTCGGTAAGGACTTGCCAACCCCCAAGCAGATTTGCAACGCCCTCGATAACTTCGTCATCGGCCAACACAGGGCTAAAAGGGTTTTCATATCTCAATCCCAATCACTCTCTCTCTCTCTCTCTCTCTCTATATATATATCTATTGGTTTGCAGATCATGTTTGTCGATTGGCTGTTCATCATTTTTATCACTTGGTTGAAGAATGAAAGTTCAATTTTACTTACGAGGTATGCTTTTGCAATTGCCAATTGCAGGTGCTTTCTGTGGCAGTTTATAATCACTATAAAAGAATTTACCAAGCCTCCCTGCAGAAGAACAAAGGGTTAGCCTTGACTTTAAAATAAATAAAATATATTAAAAAGAAAAGTACAAATCTGTCTTGTTCAAGTGACTGGATGGGTTTTAATTGATTTATTTCCTTTTCCACTGTATTGTAATTTTGCAGGTCAGCTACAGAAACTGGAATTCCCAAGACAACACATGATGATGACAACGACCACGAGGTGGAGCTAGAAAAGTGCAATGTGCTTCTCATGGGTCCGACGGGCTCTGGGAAGACATTGCTTGCAGAGACTCTTGCTCGCTTCGTGAATGTGCCTTTCATCATTGCAGATGCAACCGCTTTAACTCAGGTAACCCCCTTTCTGCATTTGACAATCCCAAAATCAATTAAAGTTCAATCAACACTTTCTAAAATTTATCATATGAAAACAACTTTTCACTCAGGTTACTCTGCGAAACTTGTACGTACAGATTTGATGTTTATCTACTCTAGCTCTAATTTGCATAGCTTTATTCTCTTTTTTCAATTTGCTTTCCATCTTGCTTAAAAATGCTAAAGCTTCCCTTTTTTTGGGCAGGCTGGTTATGTTGGAGAAGATGTTGCATCAATTTTGTATAAATTACTTGCAGTAAGTAATGTTTCCTTCTAACTCCCACAAGTGATATCTTTATTTTTCCTTCATCTGTGGACTAACACCTTCATGCTTTGCCAATAGGCAGCTGAATTTAACGTACAAGCAGCCCAACAAGGAATGGTTTACATTGATGAAGTTGACAAGATAACCAAGAAGGTTCATTCCTCTTTTCTCTCTTTTTTTTTTTCCTCATTGTTTTAAAATCTTGTTTAACATTTAATTTTAACCGAATTACAAAATTTTACTATATTTAATATGGAGTTATTTCTCAGGCTGAAACCTTAAACATAAGCAGAGATGTTTCTGGTGAGGGTGTTCAGCAGGCATTACTGAAAATGCTTGAAGGAACTGTGAGTTTGACTGTTGTACATTTCATCCATAGCTCAGTTGTATTTGTACTATTTTGGATCTAATGCTAATTTTAATGTTTCGTTTACTTTTATTTTGTTTTTCCTACTTCATATGAGTCTGTTTGTTAATACTAATAACTTGAAGTCTGTTTCTTAATGCTTCATCTTCCTCCTCGTTTTCTTCATTCTATTAGTTGCTTAACAGTATTTAATTTTCTTTTTCTTGAGAAGGGGGAAGGAAGCATCCTAGGGGTGATAGCATACAGGTGTGCTTGTTCTCTATTATTTATTCATCATCTTATTTTGCCTAATAGTGTCTATTAAGCCTTACGGATTTCTCCATTTGACAGCATTCTAGTGCTTCATAATAAGACTTCTGTTCTGTTTATCTTTTTAGAGTGGATTACTCGAGCCTCCTTTCACTTATCTTGAGAAAAATAATTTTTTTACGATTTTCTCGTGTATTTTGAAATTACTCGAGCTTCACATATCTGAAATTGTCTCCTACTCCATTCCAATGACCAACCATGATTAAGTCGAAAAGAAAAGTTATATTCTGAAATTTGTCTTCTTAATAATTATAATTGTTTTTTGGTTCATAATTTATAAGCTTCTCTAGCCCCAAAATGCTACATGTGTGAAATGCCATTGTTATTTTAAGAAGTTGCCAATATTTCTTCTATAAGTTCTAACTGCGTGTAATTGATCTTCAGATAGATACAAAAGATATTCTTTTTATATGTGGTGGAGAATTTGTTGATCTTGACAAAACCATTTCGGAGAGGTAATGACGTCTAGAAAGCAATGCCTTTTTTTTTTTTTTTTTTTTTTTTTTTTTTTTTTTTTTCCGTTCTTTAAACTTATTGCCAATTTCAACATTGTTATGAACATTAACAGAAGGCAAGATTCTTCAATTGGTTTTGGTGCTCCTGTCCGTTCTAACATGAGAACTTCTAGGGTAACCAATTCGACAATCACATCATCTTTACTTGAATCTGTAAGAACACAGAACTTGAATATTCTAATATCTAATTTGCTTTGTCATGTGTATTATGTATATTTGACGCAGGCAAGTACATAAATGTAAGAATGTAATACTAAATGATGCAGGCGATACAGAAGTTCCTTTAATGATGTAGGCAATACAGAAGTTGCCAAAGGAACTAGGGAAAGAAAACTAGAAGTTGAAGTCAAAATCCTTTTCCTCACCCGAATAACAAAAAACATAGACAAAGCCAAAAAAAAAAAAAAAAAAAAAAGAAAAAAAAGGAAAGGAATGCATAAAAGAAAAAATAAATAAATAATTTGAAATCCTTCCTAAGAATGTGAGTATGGAACTGAAATCTATTCTTTTTGTTTCCAGGTTGAAAGTACTGATCTTATCGCATATGGTCTAGTACCAGAGTTTATTGGACGTTTTCCAATTTTAGTTAGTTTATCTGCTTTAACTTTAGGGTTTAGGGGTTT